>CANXYI011608344.1:0-11137 GCA_948208565.1 Hura crepitans
AGGAATTAATTTGCCAACTCCATTTCCTTGGACAATATATGCTTTTCTAAACACATAATTTCCTCTATCAAGCATTCTGGCACTCACTTTCAAATTGTAATATTTAGTTATGTGCTACTTTTATGAAGTTATTTTGATTTGGTAAGCTTTTAGCTGCCTGTAAGCAAATCCAAGTTTAATCTTAGTTCTTTCTTATTGTTGGTTTTCTTAAAGAGAATCATTATATGAGAGGGAAATCTGATATCAATTGGCAAGATAGCTTTTAAATCGTAGTTTAGTGATTTAAGCATTTAATTTATAATAGAAGGACAACTTTCTTCAATCCTATCCACTTTTGCCTTACCTAAACTCTTATAAATCTTGAGAGAATTGTTTAGTTGGTGATTTCAATTATGCTATTCAACTGAAGGTGAGTCACATAATTGAATCTAAGTTGAATTTTCAAGTCTTTATAAAACTCACTAAGAGTGAGGATCAAATTCGATTCACTAGCCACAATGGCCACATGTAAACAAATCCAAATTGATAGATTATCTTCTTATAAATGAAATCCTTGATCTTTGATTATGTAATTATTGCTAATGGATGTACTTTTATCCATTTAGTGAAGTGTTCAACTATAATGAATAGTCATAAAATTTTGACTAACTACTAATTCAGAGTGAGTTCATTGGTCATATTTCCACCTACTTAATATTAATACACTTCCTTAGTAATCTTTAATATCTTTTTCAAGTTTTTATACTAATAAAAAGACTTTCTTAGCAATTATACCACTTGCATCTAAGCTTTATATGTTTCTTTATAAATTTCTTTAGGAACATAATCTCCTTCTTTTGATGTTAAATTGTAATGCTTGGAAAACTCCAACATATGAACAGTACTCCCCGATAGGTGAATAGTGCCCCTGAAAGCTTAGGGTGGAAACTTATGAGGTATGATTTGAACTTTCTTACTATTTAAAAGTGCGTATTAAGAATAGGTTGAGGTTAAAATTTGGATGTGAAAAAAGGTTAAATGGTTAACGAAGAGAGTGAAGTGGAGGGTGAATAGTGTTTACATGAGGAAAAGTGAGTAGTACTTTTCGGGGGTTGAGGTTGAGTTAAGTGAACAAAATATTAAGAAATATTATAAAATAATTTTGAATGAAATTTGGAAGTGAATGAAAGTCATTAAGGAGGTTAAAATGCTAGTGGAATTTTCATGGTAGTGTCCCATGAATAGTGATGGAGTTAAAGCTAAATGGAAAAATATTTTGAAGTTGCTCAAAATATTTCGAAAATAGCACTTCCTGATAGTTAAAAATTCTAACTAAGCTAATGGTATAAAAACTAGAATTTTCTGAGGTCAAGAAGTTATTTAATGAAATTAATTTAGGATATATTAGTTTAATTTAAATAGTTGTCCATCAAATTAAATTATAAGTTTTATGGGATATTTATATCATGCATTTATCTAATTATTGATACTAGTTATGAATTAAATTGACATATTGGGAGCTTAGATTTAATTTTTAAAGAGAGAAGTATAAGGAATTTTAGTCGCCCTTAGATGGGACACTTGTCCACCATCTAACCATTCCACACTAAATATAAAAGGCCAAATTCTAGCATTTTAGAATAGCTCCTCCTCACCCTCTTAACAGCTATGGCTGATGCCACTTAGGGTATTCCTTCCCCTTAATTTTTATTTTTACTTCATACACCTAAATAAGCCTTCTCTCCATCAATTAAACTTATCAAAATAATCTTCACACCTCTCTAACCATTATTCAAGTGGAAAATTTTAGAAAGCAAGCTTAAATTTAGAGATTTTAAGAGAGGCTAAATTGTAACACCCTTAAATCGAGTTTTCATGAATAGTACCTCCAAGGTTTAAATAGTCTTTTGGGAAAGCCGAGATACCTTTGTAAGGCCAGATAAGCCTGGTACTAGTTATAAAACTTTGATAGGCTAGAAAATGATGAAAATAAAATAATTTAAAATTTTAGTAAAACTAATAATTCTTTTTAGGAAGTAAATAAGTGAATAGTGATATAAAATGAGACTGTGCTAAGAATGACCCAAGAAGTGCCCGAACAAACCTAAAATTAGGACACCCTATAGGTCAAAAATTCCAATGAGTTCATTGGTGAAGAAATTTTAATTTTCTGAGATCATTTGATATTTTTTGAAATTTATTATCATAGTGGGTAAATAGTACACCTACTTGCCTTTGGAATTTGAACTTGAAATTTTATGTGGGCCTAAGTGAGTATAATCAATGGTTTTTAGAACAAAAGTGATTATTTTTAGATGCAAAGATGAATTTTTAAAACTTTTGTAAGCTAAAGACAAAATTAGGTTAATTTGGACCGTTAGATCACCATGTATCATGATCTAACCATGCCACTTACCCACATACATGACCTTACACATGTGGGAAGCCCACATGTGCACAAAAGCCATCTCCCACCTCTCTTTTGCCCTTAAAGCCAACGCCACCATGAGAGACTAGCTATCCACCATTTTTTTCTCCTTCCTATACCAATTCTCCACTAAATCTTGCAAAAATTATATGGGAAAACACCTTCATGGTCCCTAGAACACCATCCAAGTGAGAAAACTCAAAAACAAGCTCTTAAATGAAATATATAAGGATAAAGTGAATAGTGACTTTTTGGAGTGTAAGTACTTTTTTCTTGGTTTTTATTTCTGTTTCATGTAGCCTTGATAATTCTAAGAAAAACCATATTTTAAGATTTTGATTTGGAGCTTTATAGGATTTTATATGGATATTCTAATTTCTAGGATACATATATAGGTTTTAGGAGAGAGAGTGAAGAACTAAGGGGTACAAGGCCATAAAAGGGTAAAGAAAGGTGGAAATCAACCTTAGGTATATGGATTTGATGCAATTGATGTATGTCAACATGTGTTTGTTTGTATTCATGCTTAAAAGTGTGTATAGAAGTGTTAGTTCATACATATATGTATGTGTTTTGATGTGATAAGCAGGAGTATAAATTGGATGATATAATAATGATATGAATGTGTTTTGGATGTGAAAAGCATGTATAAAGCCATGATGTA
Source organism: Hura crepitans (assembly GCA_948208565.1). Lineage (NCBI taxonomy): Eukaryota > Viridiplantae > Streptophyta > Magnoliopsida > Malpighiales > Euphorbiaceae > Hura > Hura crepitans. The sequence goes on from CANXYI011608344.1 coordinate 3,072, forward strand.
TGTATGGTCATATATGTGTTATTGCATATACAAGTATGCATGATATGTGTAAATTATGTACTATGATGTACTATGATGTCAATCATGATGTAACATAATGGTAATAACATGTGTAACATAAATGGAACATGGCATGTGAAATATTTGTATAATGATAGCATGATACATAGATATGGTTATGTATGGCATTATGGCAAAGATTTGTGTATATATGGTATGATAAGAAATTGGTAAAGGAAAATGTACACTAAGTGTGAAATAAAGCTTATTATATGGCATATAATGAGATACATGAAATTTGAGCATTATATGATTTATTTTGTATGAAAGATTTATGAAAAAAAAATGATGTGTAAATATGGTGATGAAAATGTCACATGATGTAAGACATAATGGCATGAGACCATGAGAACAATGAGAAATGACCAAATGAATAGTAAAAGATGACCAAATAAATAGTAACATTTGCATAAAATGACATATAACTGTCTAGTGTAGAAAATGACTTGTAATTGTCTAGTAAAAATGATTAGATGAATTTGACTAATATCTATGTCTTAATAACATAGAAATAAATAAAATAAATGAATGGTAAATAAAAATAAAGATGATTAATAGATAGTTGGCCCATTAGTTAGACACCCTCTGGACGAGTTGACCGGTCAACTAGGGATTAACAGCTACTAGAGATACTGTTCCTTCGAGGCTATGATTATGATGGTGGGTGTAGCCATCGAGGTCGAGACATTGACCACTATACTATATGGGTGCAGCCATAGTGGTTCCTAGATGGGACCACTACATTAGGTGGGTGTAGCTACTGAGGTCTTGATACAGACCACTGTACTATATAGGTGCAGCCATGGTTATCCTAATAAGGGCCACTACACTATGTAAGGTAGGTGTAGTTACCAAGGTCTTGAGATAGGCCACTACACTATATGGGTGTAGCCACGATAGTTCCAAGATAGGGCCATTACACTATGTGGGTGCAGCCATTGGGGTCCAAATTATGGGCCACTGCATAGTCTAGATTTCCCTATAATCTATTGTTTTAATGTGTCATCTTTCTAGTTTGGTTGTGACAACCTCTACTCAATCTGTACATTGGACCCGATTAGAGAGTGCTCACATATACCGATATCTAATTCTACTATCTAAAACTCATACTATTTAAAACTTTTATTAACTAAAATATTTCTTTTCTTAAGGAGTTGTAAAAACTCTAAAAAACATTTGGCATGTTTTTCGAGGCAACTAATAGGGTCATCGTGTCAAAAAATTTGATGGCATAATGGCTGTACCAGGACAATATCCCAAATAGTAAACCTACAAAAGGAACACTTCTATAAACTCATATCAACTCTATCAACATCAATGGATCCTCCTGATTGCCCAAATTAGCATACAACACAAACATTCAATTTATGTCCATCACGTCTCCATTCCATACATACCTCAACCATAACCTAGGCTATTCTCATATATTAACAATTACATCATGCACATCTCTAATGCACTAAATCCATAATTATACTTCACATTTTGAACCTTAGATCACATACAAATTACTCTCTACATTAAGCTTACTTTCACTTAGCCTAATCTACATCAATAACATTGCTAGGTATATTTTATTGATAATTACATAACTCATAAGGGCTTTAAAATCCATACAAATTACATTTACATAAACATCATTCTCTCAATGGGTTTACCTTAAGGTCTCAAAATTGCTCTCGATGCAATTCTTCAAGTGGCTTCCTATGTTCTTGTAGCATCTTTCCTTGTCAACTACTTCTATCTATGCACTAGCAAAAAAGCTAGTACACTAAGCGAGATGCTTAGTAGTGTACTTAATGGAATATACATACACATATACTTTTAAGTAGTCATGCCCATATAGATACACACAAATTTTTAATGCATTTATTTCAAATGCCAACTTAAGCATACAATTATTCATTTAATTTAATTATATGGATTGTCATTTTTTTCAACATACAATATGATCTCATGAGCACGCATGTAGATTTTAATGTGGTATGTCATAAAAACAACCTTATAATACATTTTTATAACCAAGCATGCCTTTGAGGGTAAATACATCACAATGTGCTTATATTCTCATAAAAGTCTTGCATAAGTCATAATAAGTTAATATAACAAAAATTATGGTTAACATGCACTCTAAGCATTATCATAAAATAATTGGCTTCATGTGCATAAAATAGAAATGTATAGGTTGTAATAAGGTCTATAGGCATCAATAAGCATAGGGTGTATCATACATGTATATTATGTCATCATAAACATATAAACACCTTAATATTATGGCCATCACAGCTATAGTCACAATAGCACATATTTGGTTTAGACATTGCCTAAAATGGCATAACCACATACATGGTACATACTAGCATCATGGTATAACTCAACTCATGATCACATATTTTAATGTCTTTACATTTTTTAACATATGCCTATATTAATGAGACAACTATCTAAGGCTAGATAATGGATAATGTTGCACTTAAAGGGGCTTCACACTCGAAGGTGCATAAAACATTACAGCTGAAGTCACTTCACACCCAAAAGTGCATAAGAATAGTGTACCTAAAGGCACTCATATTCATAAATACTTAAATGCATTGGCCTATAAGCCTCGCACTTGAAAGCGCTAAAAACATTAGCTTGAAAGCCTCAAGCCTGTCGACACTTAACATTGACCTATAGGTCTCCTACCTAAAGGTAAATGTTATAGCTGTTAGATCCTAGTTGACCAACCAACCTATCCAAACTAGATTGTCTAATTATATAGGCATCATTAAACTCATCGTATTATCCCATTTATAACAATTTTTAACAAATAACATTATTTATGTCACCTTACGCATAAACTCATCACATTGGCCATTTTTGCACATTAACAAGGCCTACACATCATGCCCATAGCATGCATCATTATATCATACCCATAGCATGTATTATTTGATCATATCACATTGCCATCTAGGCTCACACAAGCTTAACATCACATAATGTCACATTTCTTATATGTAATAGTTTTAATATTGCATTCAGCTTTACACCTTTATTATATGCCATTAAATTCATTATTAACATGCTTCATCCATAATCATGCATTTCTTAGCTATCATTTACACATAAGCATGGTTCGGGTCTCATACAAAAGTAAAGGAATACATGTTCTCACTTATAACTGAAAAAAACAAATTAGACTATTCACATGCATTCTTATGCCCAAAAATCATGCATCATTCAGCCGACACAAGCATAAGGTCTTCAATTCATGTGAATTCACTTTCACAAGCTTTAGTATCACATAATAATCTCATAAGACACATTTATGCACACAAATTCTCATTAGCTCTGCATATTGCCATTTAAAGCCCCGTAAGGCCTAATATGACCATAACACATATCACACTTATAATTTACATCCCAAGCATAAATAAATTCTCATTATTGCCATGTATTTATATCTTATATTACATAATTCATCTTGAATATGCATAAAAGCTACAACTCGTATCAACACGCCATATTACACATAATATTAATGCTTATTGATGTTAAGTCACAAAGTGCATCCTTATATGGCAAAAATCCATACTCAAGTTAAGGTGGCATTCAGCCACTCCCACATGCACACACTCATTCATTAAATCACATTAAGGCACACATAAATTCATTTATACATTGCTCACGCAGTCACTTTAGGCCATAATAATGCCTAAATTATGTCATTTTCACATTAAAGGCATTCGGCCATTACTACAAGCACACACACACATTCTTATAGGCATATGTAAGCATACACAATGGCACTCAAGTCAAACCAAGTTATTTAGAACAATTCCCATGCATAATTCACAATACTCACATATAAATCAACATATATTCATTTTTCGGCCTCTATATGTTCAAGGCCTTAAAAATGCATACATAATTGTGTTACAATCATAACGTTATATTTAAGTGCTCCCACTCACATCCATTTACTTTAAATCTATCATACATACTCATGGTTACATTATTATGTATTAATGGCTTATTATAGCCATATTACTACATACATGAGCATGCCACCATTTAATGGCCCTTCGGCTAACATGCACTCACCATTAACTTCTTTTTCATCTCATTAATATCACACATTGCAAATTAATCATTTGTTAATAATACACACACATATATACACATTAGCTACATACAACATACTAAAATGCCCATATTCACTATTTAAGTATTTTCCATCTCATTAAAATAATTACACATAAGCCTAAATATCATCACATCTCAATCCTAAGTTATGTACACACAAGCATAACTTGAACATTCAAGCATATGGTGCATACACTTCCATATAACAAGCACCACTTAAATATTATCACACACACTACACATATTTGTGCACCACTAACACATTTAGGCACTAGCAAATGTATAACACACATATTCTTGCCATTCAACATATAACCACATATGCATTTCATCGAGTACACATACCTATTCACATGTGACTACCATGTTTTGAGCCTATTTCCACTTTTGATGTGCCTTCCTTTCCCACACCACCTTTTCTAGTTCTTTAAGTTCCAACACTCTACAGATAGCACTGGTGACATTCCCTTGTCCGAATTTTTGGGTAAAAACTAGACTTAATTAGTGCAAACTCTCTTCTACAAATTATATCCATATGTGATTACTTTCATAGGAAATTCATTTTGCATTATTTTGACATCTATACAGAGAGTTATGGCCAAAAGACTCTTTGCTACTCCTAGACAAAAATCAGTTTTAGCCCTAACTAAAAATCTGAAAATCATTCTCCCAATTCAATTTCCCCCTCAAAATCAGCCACATTCATCTCTTCTAACACTCCAGCAGTAATTCCCCTAGTTTTAATTCCTCAATCAATTCAATAAAACAAAATTAATTAAAGATAATTTAAACAAAGGAAGTAAAGGAAAGTCCACTTGCTTATAATTTTTTCCCTCCGCTGTAACAATTGCCAGACTAGGGAAAGGGTGTTACCAGAGCTAGTCACCACCATGCTCCGCCTTGGCTCCAGCCAACCACTACTGCCACTCCCCTTTCCTTTTATTTCTTTCTTTTCTTCTTTCCCTTTCTTCTTTTTTATGGCTATCCCATTTTTCTTCACTTCTTTTTCCTATTTCTTTCTCTCTCTTTTTTTCATTTTATTTCCTTAATTTCTATAGCTACCACCTCACTTCTAAGGTGGCAAATTTCCACTTTGCTCCTTTTTCTTTTGTTTTTATTTTAATTCAGCCCCTCCATCTTTGAATTCTTTTAATTATTTCAAATTTGCCCCCTTAAGTTGCCTTCTCACCAATTATTATTAATTTCTATACTTATTTCATTTGACCATTCTTATGTTATTATTTTTCCCTGCTAAAGGCCTTAGGTACTAAAAATTACATTTCTTGCCTAGCGCTCCGAACCTCATGCCTTATTGGACATCGAAGTTCTTCTTCGCACCTTAGGTACCCTGCCAATACAACACTAAAATATTCGGGGCATCACATTAGGCCTGAAATAAAAATGGATATTATGAATGATAACTATAACTACTGGATGAATTAGTTATAAAAAAATGGATGCTATAACTAGAAACTGGTAAAATAAGTTGACCATACCAAATAATAATTTAATATTATTTTTATAATACCATTTTTGTATGCTGTATAATGGATGTTGAGTTGTATAAAACATATGTGAATGCATGACATGCTTTTATTGCATTAAATCCACCACTGAGTTATATACTTAGTGTGTCAATGTTTCAATGCACAGGTTTGTGAGAAAGTAGCAGTACAACCTCAGTGTTTTTGCAATGTAGCTGTCCAAATATTTAAGGGTATTATTCTGTATCTTTTGATGGCTTTATGCATAGCACTTATGTATATATATGTGTGGGGTTGGGCTTGGCTAGGCAAGGAAATGTATTTTTATACATTACAAACCTACTATATTAATGGATACCTAGTATGAGATAATCATATTGGCTTGTCTAATTGTTGGGAGCTCAGGCCTTATGTGTTGATATTTGTGTGCTGTGGTATATGATATGTGAGTTAGAGGACTAGAAAGGTCTAGGAGATGATTGTAAAGTGAGTATGATCTCATAAATGTGTTTTTGCAAGTATATATTTTGGGGTTAGTTACCTAGGTAGCCGTTATACTACCCAAATTTTCGTAAAATGAACAATTGGAGTAAAATGTATTTTTATCAATTGGAAATATGTTTTTATTAGATGGATATAGTTAGTATAAGAGGATTATATGAAAAGATTTAAGAAAATACATGCTTATGTAAAGAAATTAAAGGATAACATAAGTGTTAAAGGAATGAATCCTAGGAGCAATTTAAGGATGGGTGACCAGCGGGAAGTGGCATTCCTTGTCTAGTTCCTTGTGGGAAATAGGTAGAGGTATACATGAGTGCCAATGTCTAAGGTTATGTGATTTTGATAAAGCTACACTGCATGAGTCTGATAGGTTATTGCTTTTATAGTAACAAGATGAGTGAATAGGTCCTACCAGACAGAGGAGAAGAGGTAGCTAGCCATGCTCCTACCACTATTCATGGACTTGAGGCTAGTGTAGACACTCTAGAGCCTATTGATGCTACCCACAAGCCATAGCAGTAGGCATAGCCTCAAAACCGAGCCTCACCATCCTTGCTACATCAAATAATAGAGATTTTGAGGTATACACATGTAATGGCACCACCACCTCCACTAGCTCCTATACCACCTCCTTTACCTCCAGCACTATTATAGAAAACATATCTAGAGAAGGTCAAGAAAATGGGAGCTATAGACTTCTTTGGCATCAGGGAGGATGATGCTACCAGGGTAGAGTACTAGCTAGAGAGGACCCTAAGGATATTAAAGCAGTTAAAGTGCACAGCAGAAGAGAGCCTAAAATGCACCACTTCACTGCTCTAAGAAGAAGCTTACCATTAGTGGGACAGTATAAGAAGGAGGAAAGCTGCTACAAATGAGGTGACTTGGGACTGGTTTCTAAAAGAGTTTAAGAAGAAGTATATCCCTGAATCATACAAGGACAAATGGAGATAGGAGTTCCTTAACTTGAAATAGGGTAGGAGATCTATAGCTGAGTACGAGAAAGACTTAACCAGATTATGTAGATATGTAGAAGAGTTTATCCCTACCTAGGAAGAGAGATATAAGAGGTTCTAGAAAGGCCTTAATGTAAAATTGCAAATGTAGATAACCACCTCTAAGATCAAAGACTTCCTAGAGTTAGTGGTGCTTGCCTATGACAAGGAAGAGATGTTGTAGGAGAAGAGAGATCTATTTTAGAAGAAGAAGCCATTTGCAGTGGGCCAGACCAGTATAGCACCTAAGACTGGTAAGTGATAGAGAGAGTTTCAAATTCAGTCTCAGTCGATGCAACAGCCCTAAAGATAGGCTTGGCCACAAAGGTCAGGTCAAGCTTTAACATTTAGGGCTCAACCTTCACAATAGGCCTCCAGTGCTCTAACATCAGTACCTAAGGGTGCACGTCAACCATGTGAGACCTACCATAGAAGGCATGTAACACCCCCTGCCTATTCTCTATGAAATTAGGCAGGACGTGCTACTTCCCTTGAGGTCACTCCTTTTTGGATTTCCCCAAAGGTCTTTCATTTAACTCCCGTTACTTTTAGTATTTCTTGTCCTAGAAATTTCCTTGAACTGTTCCTATGATTCGAATTAAACCTACCGGGTGTGTGACATTTACCTATCTGATCCTATAGTCAATTAGCAGCCTAAGCTTCATTTACCGCTACTAATTTCATCATGTTTTATTTTATATAATTACTATTTCTATACTATTAAAATATCCATTCATTTATACTAATTACCCATATTTCTATGTATGAGTGCCTCTATTTATTTACTATAAAGTCTGAACATGCTACTGCATACCTGGACAGCTATCGTCAGTACCGTTGATTGTCTACTTCACATCCTTTATACTTCTAATACCTGCTCATCGGAAGCCCAACA
>CANXYI011608522.1:0-12255 GCA_948208565.1 Hura crepitans
ATTATTTCTAAAAAGAAAATTTTAAATTAAATTTGAAACATCTAGATTTGATGAAATTTTGATAGCATAACAACTGTCTGGGAATAAAATGAAAAATTTTTACTCGCTAAAGAAAACACTTCTATAATCATACAAAAATTACTCTATTCCATCACTACTTCAATATCAACTCAAATTCCATATCAATCTGCATGATTGCAACATACATATTGTAATGCCTATATCTCGAGGCTCCGTTAATAGTGCCATAAGGTTTGAGGAGTGCACCTGGGGTATCGGGTCACTTACATATGGACCGAGGCAGTGGCATAGGTTGTAAAACTTCAAAGGGCCCTAAAATGATGAAAAAGGCAAAATAAAAAAATTTAGTAGAACCAACAATTCATTTCGGGTTGTGAGCTACCTATCGAGCAAATAAAAATTTTTCGGGCCGACACTGACCCGAGATGTGCTCGGACAAACTTGAAAATAGTGGACCCTAAAGGTAGAAAATCATACTGAGCCCAACGGTGAAATAATTTTTTGAATCGGAGATCATTTGCAAAATCTTGTAATTTTTTAGGTTGGCATACAAATCAAAGCAATCTAAAAACTGCCCTATCGGTGGAATTTGGCCACAAAAATTTACGAGCAAGTAGAGGGGAATAAAATAGGAATGTAAAAAAATGGTGTAATTTTTTGAGGCCCGAGTGAATTTTTATGAAATTTTGAAATTTTCCAAAAAATGGGGATGATTTGGGAATTATCTAGACTAGGTTGAGGTGGCCAAATAGGGCCCATAGTAGTGCCAAGTGTCATGGCTCACTTGATAATGTTTAGGCTATAACATTTTGCTTCGGTGTCCAAATAGGGTGATTCCAGTGGCCAAAATTCCCTCTAGATGTTAGGAACCAACAAAAAAAAACACTTATGCTAAAAGGAGTTTCCATTTAGGAGAAAAAAAAATCAAACAAGGGGATAAACTTAGAACAATCTAGAACTGTGTATATGAGTTGAGTTTTTGGCTGTATCTACCCTATTTCTTAGACTTTTTTAGTGATTCTTAATGCCAAATTGTAGCTAAGACATTGTGTATGTGTGTGTGATGCTTTGGTGGCCATTGGTTGGCAAATGGTAGCTCATAAAAAGAGAACAAAAGCACCATAGAGGCTAGAACTAGCTAGGCAGCAAGGGTTGGAAGGAGGATGGCATCATCAAAGGCTTATGTAAGTTAATTTATAGCCTTTTCTTTATGGATTTTAGGTGCCTAGGTTAATAGACCTTGTGATATGGTTGCTAGAATGATGAAATTAGGGATAGTTCCTTCCTTCTTTGTGATGAAGTAGTGCACATTTAGCATGTTAGTAAGTATGTTTTGAGAAGTTAATTAAAATTGGCTTCATTCCTTTGTTGTTTTTAGGGGATATGAGTGCTTATGTTGGTTATACATAGGCTAAGAAATAAATTCAATAATGTATGATAGGTTAGAATGAAATTCATTATTATTGGAGTTGTGAAATATTGGTGAATTGTATATTTGAAGTGGTACCTGAAAGTTACTTTTAGTATATTATATGTTTATGGCTAGTGACCTATAATATTTTGCTTGAAATTAGGCATAATTGTATCATAGAATGTGTTTAGGATTAAATATTGAGAAATTATGAAAAAGTATAGTAATGGTGCATATTTTTCTCTTACTACTTAAGAGTTGATGTTAGTGACATAGCTTGTAACATAGTTCCTAAAAACATTTAGTATGCACATTATGTTAACTATGAATTTGGCTAATAATGAGTATAAGGTTTAAATGATAAATATGCCATATTAGCATAACAATGTACCCTTGATAGGTGCCTTGAAAGGGCTATGAAAGTCTTACTTTAAAATGTATAATTAAAGATTGGAAAATCGACTTAAAAGTGACCTTAAATGAACCAACTAGTGAAACTACCTTGTGCCTCTAAGAGGCTAGTATTGATTTACATTTTGGCCATGGAATTGGCTTAGCTTCAGTTGGCATTATTGCCTAGATTTTGGCCATGGACTTGGCCCAAATATGATTAGCCTAGTTCCCAGTGAAATATTAAAAAGAATAGTGGGAATTGAATTGAATTAAGACTTAAAACAGTCCCAGTAAATTGATTCCAAAAGTGGTCAAAATGACTTGTAACTGCCTAGTGGACTGTTACCTAAACCAAAAATACCAATAGACTAGAAAGTATTAAGTTTTAAAGCAAAAATGTCCTAATAAATTATAACATAAGATGCCTTAAAGTTTGGTAACAATAGACTTAAAAATTATTTTTGAATTTTACCCGGTAGAGCCAAAAAGTGGTTGTACCAGCCCGACTAAAATTTTAAAGTATAAGATAAAATTTTTATTTGTCTATTTTTGAGACTTTAATATTATAAGAATAATTTTTGCTAATAAATCAAGATAAATTGACCTATTTGGCCCATTAGTTAGATACCCACTAGATGGGTTGACCGGTAAACTTAGGGTTTTGCAGTTGCTAGTTATTGGTGGTTGGAGAGGTCTACGGATTGATCTCCATTATGTCACCTAGTCATTCAGATATTCAATGGTGGTTGGAGAGGTCTATGAACTGATCTCTATTATGTCACCCAGTTCTTGATAGTTATACTATTTATGGTTAGGGGGGCCTATGGTTTGATCTCTATTATGCCACTCAGTTGTTTTATTATGTCTGGGGAGGCTACGACTGATCTCCATTATGGCACACTTGCCAGTGCAGCAGCGTAGGTCCAGAATGGGGGCCACTGCACTAGTTATTATCCCTCTAGATTTAGTGTTTTAAAGTGTCATCTTTTTAGTTGGGCTAGATAATTTAATCAAATAAAATATTAGAATGATTATGAAATAGAAAGATAAAGTATAATGAAATAGTCTTTCCTCAGTTTTGATAAGTTGCCAATTAAAAAGCATTTTAGCCATTTTTCATTGATGTGCCAGATTAGTTTGAATAACTAATTTAAGTAAATGTACATACATAGAAGGCAAGAAGTCTACTTCAAGACAAAAAAACACCTTAAAGAGATAAAGTTGAGTAGATATGTATAACTATTTTCAGAGAAGTAATAAAAACACAATAAAAGGTTATTTTGGTAATTTTTCCACTTTTACTACAAATTAAGCAATTCTTCCAAAGTTGCATGAATTAAATATCATTCCTTACTTTAATTGATTTAAATTGAGCCAAAAATATTACTTCTAGACTAGACAAACACCTTAGTGGTATTTTAGTAATTTGGCACCTTAGTGAACATTTAAATTATTTAATGAAATAAAAATTACATTTTTAACTACATAAGTAAGAAATGAGCTTATACCATGATTAAACTACTATAAATTCACCATTGAGTATCTCGTATACTGAGCGCACTAGTTTTGGTGTGCAGGTACACAATAGTGAGACCTACCTCATAAAGTATGACGATAGTGGTTTAGAGGATACAGGTGAAGATTTTGGGCTAGATTGATGTACATTTAGATATCCATATACTTTGGTGGGAAATGGGTAGGAGAATGTATTTAAGCTTTGGAAATCTATGTAATTAACTAATTATTACCTACTAATGTAAATTAAGTAATTATACATGTTCATTGGTGAATGTATGCTTATATATGATGGTTATGCTAATGTGAGCCGAAGGCTCTATATGTTTTTATATTTTATCTATAGCCTAAGGCTTGAGTTGCTGTGTGCTAGATGATGATGATAGGATGAAATTAGGGGACCAAATGGGTCTAAGTGTTGTGAATAAGTTATAGAAGTGCTTAATAGGATTGTTTAAATTTTGGGGTTAGGACTCGGATGGCTGTTATGCTACCAGACTTCTATGAAATACTTGAGTATAATTAGATTTCCTCTGTAATGGTTAGGTAAGGTTATCTCCAACCTAAATGCACCATAGGAACTAACGGAAGTTGTTTTGGAGTCAGATAGCTTGAGTTAGGCAAAAGTTGGTAAAAGTTAAATGAATAACCATTAGGGAAAGTTTAGGATGGGTGACCTGGCAGGAAGTGCGCCACTTACTGGATTTTTTAGAAAATCCAATAGGGGTTGGTACATTTAGTGGTATCACAGTAAAGGCTCAATGTTCTTTGGTAAAGTACATGGATATAAAAGGGTTAAGTTTTAATTCCTTTGAACTGATATGTTGTCTGAGGCTAAGAAAAGAAAATCTTTTGTATTACATAAATGACTGGCCTAGTTGGCCGAAGGAGGGCTATGGAATCACGTGGGTGGATAACCATAGTATATAGAGTGTAAGTTTTGTATCAATATCTGAACTAAGTTATGTTGCTTAGTAACTAGAGTCAGGAGTGATTGATTGATAACAAGCAGGAGGAACCTTGTCCTAGTGCAGTGAAAAGTAGTACATGAAAGGATCTTACCAGACTTTTAAAAGTATGCTAAGCAAAATTTCTTTTAATGACATATATATAAAAATATAAAAGATTCATTATAATACTCAATGTAGAATAAAGGATACAGATAGTTAAACCTTAGAATGAGGGAGTTGGCAGTGTTAGTGCTAATTGCATGTGATAGAAAGAAATGGTACTAGTAAGAAGCAGCCTTTTCTAATGAAAGAGGCAGAGCACTATGGGACTGCCTAGTGGAGTACCATATTGGTAAGACAAGGAAAGAGAGTCAGTACATGCATAGTTTTAGTCCAGGTCCTAGTACCATAAAGAGTACTAGAAGTGGACTACATATGTGTGGTTATGTTGGAAAAGGTCACTAGGGATAGTGCAGAGGAGGCAAGTGAGAAGAATGTCTCCAATATGATATTGGAAGCCACCATAAAGAGAGTGATCTTAGGGATAGATAAAGCATGCTTAGGCATAGATATCTAATGTTACACATTAGAGTAGGGGTCAGAAAGGGATTAAAGGAGAGTAAACATGTGTTAGTCAGGGTGCTAAAATTTATATTTATGCTTCAGCCAGGCAATGATTACTGAGACTAAAAAAGGGGCTGTAGCACTAGGTAATATGATTGGTATTTCATTTTTCTAATATTCTAGTCTTAGTTTTGATAAATCCTAATTTAATGTCCTTATGTGCATGTGCTACCTAATACAGAATGGGCAAGTAGGGTCTGAGCCAGTGAGGCAGGCATTAAAGCTAATAGCCCTATATGGTTGTGTATGATTATGAAAGGAGTATCAAAAATGCCTTTGGTGATTTATAGGCCTATATTGTTGTGGGTTTAACTATGTTGTACTTCCTTGTATAGAAGTGTTTCTAAGATAGGTTGATTGATTAAGTGTTAGATTATGATTGAGGGTAACCATATAAAGTTGACCCTTCAAACTATATGAAGATTATTAGAGACAGTGAATGGTGAGAGAAATCTTTAAAACAAATTATTATTGTTACCAAAATATAATAACTCCTGTGTGAGAAGAGAGGCATGTTTGGCCTAAGGTACTTATCAGACTAATTTAATTCTAATCTGGTATATTTGTCAGTTAAGGTTTGGCCCTCTAATATATTTTTACTGAGCTACTAAGGTTATTATTTTGGAAAAAAATTTGGATTATGAAGTAGAGGTATCTTGGTATTACTCCAGAGTTTATTGTTCTTAAAAGAAGGGTATTTGTTAAAATAAAAGTACTGAGAGTATAGCTACGAGAGCTAGGTGATGAGAACTCAATATAATTTTTTAATGAGTGTCTAAGCTGTATATGAGAAAGAAAGATAGATCACTTAGGTTATGCATTACTTTAAAGGTACTTGCACAGAGTGATTGTGTAAGACTAGTATCCTTTGCTCTGGTGGACAATCTTCCTGATCTTTAAAAGAGGCTGGTCTTCTTTCTTTTAAAGTTGATATCAGATATAGAAATTATTAGCTAAAGATTTAGGGAAGCTGATATTGCTAAGATTGCTTCCAAGACCTAGTGAGAACATTGTGAGCCTTTGGTAATGTCATCAAGCTCATTAATACCTTAGCAATTTTATAAATTACAATTAATAAAGTTTTAATTTTATGTAGGCAATAGCAATGGTGTTCTTGGATGGTTTTGGGGATGATTCTAGGAACCAAGAAGAATACCAGCAGCATCAGAGAGTTATGATATAGGCCTCGAAAGAAGGTGGTCGGGTGTATGTGGCCAACTCAATAAGTGTAAAAGTGGCAAATGAAGTTTTTCTTTAGACCACCTAGTTTTAGTGGAGAAAGTTAGAATTGGCCCTAGTAAAGGCAAGGTAGCATTAGAGTTGAAACCCTCTGGGAATGTAATTAAAATGAGAACATTTTTGGGCTTAGTAAACTTATAGAGGGCTTGTAAGAGGACTTTTATAAGAATAATGCAGGATAAGCACTGTCAAGACAATTTTTGGCTAAGTTGAAACAAAGGTTGACAAAGGTTCCTATCCTAATTCAACTTGAACAAGGTATAGACTTGGTTATGTGCAAGGATGTTGCTCCAAAGGGTTTTTTAGATGTTAATGTGAAATGAAAATGTAGTGGCTTGTACTGTGAGACAAACAAAGCCACAAGAAGAGGTTTATCTTATCCCTGGGTTGGGGCTAGTAACTATAGTGATGTGTTGAAACAAATGATGGCATTATCAATATAAGAAGAATGTTGTATAAGTACAGATCATAGAGTTGAAATACTCCTCACTCAAGAAAAGGGACTTGAAATAGAGAAGCTAGATAGAATTGATTTTGGATTTTAATTGCCTAATTGTCTACGTACCAATAAGAGTTAAGGTGCTAATAGATGCTAAGTATAGGAAAACTATGGTGACCTCAAGAGATTATGAATGTCAGGTTACCCATAATTTTAGAAGAGGCATTAGTAACTGAGTTACAAGTAAAATTAGATTTTAGATAGCAAATTGAAAAGAATCAGACGAGAAACTAGTACATATGTCTAATAATTAGCAAAGCTAAAGAGGGGAAGACCTTAAGGTCTCAGTTAATAGGAAGTGAGTAGTAGACTCATCAGAACAGATTGTATACATTTTGTACAAAGGATCTAAGATGTAGACATCTTAAGAAATCAATGAGTCTCTTCATTCCAAGTATTCTAGAAGAAAAAATTTAAGTTAGGAATTTTATTCCTTAAAGGTTTGATGTGGAAAGTAATATAGAAGAGGTATAATACCTAGTAGTTGATATGCTAGCAGGTAAAAGCTAGGCATCAGAATCCTTTTGAATTATTGTAATCTATAGCTATATGAAAGTGAGAATAAGAAAAGCTAATTTTAAGTTGTGATAAGTTCAGTATTGTGCAAGGCAGATATAGTGGTGCGTGGATAACTATTGGTAAATAGTTAAGATCATTTAAGTTACCCGGTTAGGATGGATTAGCTTTAATTAGGCTGGCTAAAGTATATGGTGATGAGCCATCAAGTTTCATGTTGTGGCAAAGATGGTCATTTGGATAGAGATTTTATTTTACTATCAGGTTATGGTAGGAGCTGTAAGCAGCTTTAGGCACCAGACTAGCTTATCACCCAGTTTATCGTCCTTAGTCTGATAGACAGTCAGAGACGGTGATACAGATAGTTGATCACATGTTGTGAGACAATACTAGTAAGCTTATGATTATCTGATACATGTACATGTTTTTGGCAAAGAGTACCTATGATAATAGTAATCAGTTCAGTTTGTGAATAGACTCCTATGAGGTATTATATAATACATAATGCAGGACTTTTCATATTAAAGTGAGATTTGAGATAGAAAGTCTTCAGAGGAGACTTGATTGAAGAGGTTAAAGAAAAGTGAAATGAATTAGAAAAAGGCAGTAAATAGGTACAGAGGTCCGGGAAGAAGGTAAGTGAGTCCCAGGTTATCGGACCCTACGGGGGTACTAATAAGGTCAGAACCTCTAGCATATAGGCTTGTATTACCACTTGAGTTACAATAAACATAGTGTTTTATGTCCTATACTCATGGGATACAGATTAGACCAGTTACTTGGAATCTGGATGACAGCTATAAGAGTATAACTAGATATTAGTTATGATAAGTAAATAGTATAAGTTATAACTCGTGAAATGAGGTAATCACAAAAATGAGTCCATACCGCTATTATAGTGCTATGAAGGTATAAGTGTATCAAAAAAGTTACTTGAGAGCTAGATGAACAAATGGAGCTTAGTATTTTACTCTAATTGCTTCAAGTAATTTTGAGGATGAAATATATTAAGAGGGGAAGAAATATAATGCCCTTGTCCTAAAGCTTTATGAATAGTGCCATAATGTTCGAGGAGCGCACCTAGGGTGCCGGGTCACTTGCATGTGGACCGAGGTAGTGGCATGAGTCATAAAACTTCAAGAGGCCCTAAAATGATAAAAAAACACAAAATAAAAAAATTTAGCAGAGCCAACAATTCATTTTAAGCTATAAGCTACAATCGGGCTAATAAAAATTTTCTAGGCCAAGACTAACCTAAGATGTGCCTAGATGGACTTGAAAATAATGGACCTTAAAGCTAAAAAATCATACTAAGTCCAATGGTGAAAGAATTTTTGGAATTAGAGGTCATTTGTGAAATCTCATAATTTTCAAGGTTGGTATACAAATTGAGTAGTCTGAAAACTACCTTATTGGTGGAATTTAGCCACAAAAATTTACAAACAAGTAGAGGGGATTAAAATAGGAATTTTTAAAAAAAATGGTGCAATTTTTTTATCTTCGAGTGAAGTTTTATGAATTTTTAAAGATTCTTGAAAAATCGGGATGGTTTAGGAATTATCAGGACTAAGTTGAGGTGGCCAAATAGGGTCCACAGTAGTACCAAGTGTCATAGCCCACTTGCTAAATGCCAAATGGGCCATGACAAGTGGAATTCCACTTGTAAGAAATAAAATGCATTTTCTCCCTTTCTGCCAAAAAACCGATGCCATTCTTGTAGTGTTTAGGCCATAACATTTTGCTCTGGCATCCAAACAGGGTGATTCTAGTGGCCAAAATCCCCTTTGGATATTAGGCACCAGTAGGGAAAAGAATCATGCCAAAAAGAATTTCCATTTGGGAGAAATAATCAAACAAAGGGATAGATTCAAAATACTTTAAAACTATGTATGTAAGGTGAGTTTTTAGCTGCATCTACCCCATTTCTTTGACTTTTTCAGTGATTCTTAATGCCAAATTGTAGTTAAGACATATGTGTGATGCTTTAGTGGCCATTGGGTGGCAAATGGTGGGTCATAGAGGGAGAACAAAAGCACCGTAGAGGCTGGAATTGGCTAATAAGTAAGGGTTAGAAGGAGGATGGCATCTTTAAAGTCTTATGTCACTAAATTTACAGCCTTTTCTTTAAGGATTTTAGGTGCCTAGGTTAGTAGACCTTGTGATATGGTGGCTAGAATGATGAAATTAGGGGTAGTTCCTTCTTTGTGATGAAGTAGTGCATATTTAGCATGTTAATGAGTATGTTTTGAGAAGTTTATTAAAATTGGCTTCATTCCTTTGTTGTTTATTAAGGATATGAGTGCTTGTGTTGGCTATACATCAGCTAAGAAATAAATTTAGTATGATAGGTTAGAATGAAATTCATGGCCATTAGAGTTGTGAAATTTTGGTGAATTGTGTATTTAAAGTGGTACCGAAAAGTTACTTTTAGTATATTATATGTTGGTGGCAAGTGACCAATAATATTTTGCTTGAAATTAGGTATAATTATATCATGGCATATGTTTAGGATTAAATGTTGATAAATTATGAAAGACATAGTAATGGTGTATATTTTTCTTTTAGTACCCGAGAGTTGATGTTGGTGACATGGCTTGTAATATAGTTCCTACAAACATTTAGTATGTATATTATGTTAACTATGTATTTGGCTAATAATTAGTATGAGTTTTAAATGATAAATATGCCATATTAGCATAACAATGTACCCTTGAAAGGGCTAAGAAATCTTGCTTTAAAATGTATAATTATAGATTGGAAAAGTGACTTAAAAGTGACCTTAAATGAACCAACTAGTGAAACTACCTTGTGCCTCTAAGAGGCTAGTATTGATTTACATTTTGCCCATGGATTTGGCCTAGTGACAATGACATGGTGCCTAAAATTTTTGCCATGGAATTGGCCATCTTCAGTTGGCTTTATTGCCTAGATTTTGGCCATGAACTTGGCCTAGATATGATTAGCCTAGTGCCTAGTGAAATATTAAAAAGAATAGTGGGAACTAAATTGAAATTAGACTTAAAATAGTCCCAGTAAATTGATTCCAAAAGTGGTTGAAATGACTTATAACTGTCTAGTGGACCTCTACCTGAACCAAAAATACCACTAGACTAGAAAGTATTAAGTTTTAAAGTGGAAATGTCCAGATAAATTATAACATAAGATACCTTAAAGTTTGGTAACAATAGACTTAAAAATTATTTCTGAATTTTACCCGGTAGAGCCAAAAAGTGGCTATACCAGTCCGACTAAAATTTTAAAGTATAAGATAAAATTTTTATCTATCTATTTTTTAGTCTTAAATATTATAAGAATAATTTTAGCTAATAAATCAAGTTAAATTGAGCTATTTGGCCCATTGGTTAGACACCCACTGGATGGGTTGACCAGTCAACTTAGGGTTTTATAGCTACTATTTATTAGTGGCTAGAGAGGTCTACGGACTGATCTCCATTATGTCACCTAATCATTCAGATATTCATTGGTGGCTAGAGAGGTCTACGGACTGATCTCTATTATGTCACCTAGTTCTTGACAGTTATACAATTTGTGGTTAGGGAGGCTTACGGGCTGATCTCTATTATGCCACTCAGTTATTTTATTGTGTCTGGGAAGGCTACGGCTGATCTCTATTATGGCACACATGCTGGTGCAGCGGTATAGGTCTAGAATGGGGGCCACTACACTAGTTATTATCCCTTTAGATCCAGTGTTTTAAAGTGTCATCTTTCTAGTCGGGCCAAAGAATTTAATCAATTAAAGTATTAGACTGATTATGAAATAGAAAGATTAAGTATAATGGAACAGTCTTTCCTCAGTTTTGATAAGTTGCCAGTTAAAGGGCATTTTAGACATTTTGCACTGATGTGCCAAATTAGTCTAAATAACTAATTTAAGTAAATGTACATACATAAAAGGCAAGAAGTGTACTTCAAGACATAAAAACACTTTAAAGAGATCAAGTCAAGCAGATATGAATAACTATTTTAGGAGAAGAAATAAAAACACAATAAAAGGTTATTTTGGTAATTTTTCCACTTTTACTATAGATTAAGCAATTCTTCCAAAGTTGCATGGATTAAGTATTAGTCCTTACTTTAATTGATTTAAATTGAGCCAAAAATATTACTCCTAGACCAAACAAATACCTTAGGGGTATTTTAGTAATTTGGCACCCTAGTGAACATTTAAATTATTTAATGAAGTAAAAATTACATTTTTAACTACATAAGTAAGAAATAAGCCTACACTATGATTAAACTACTATAAATTCATCACTGAGTATCTCGTATACTCAGCGTACTGATTTTGGTGCAAAGGTACATAATAGCGAGACTTGCCTCATAAAGTGTGATGTCAGCAGTTCAGAGGATACATGTGAAGATTTTAGGCTAAATTGATGTACATTTAGATATCTATGTACTTAGGTGGGAAATGGGTAAGAGAATGTATTTAAGCTTTAGAAATGTATGTAATTAACTAATTATTACCTGCTGATGTAAATTAAGTAATTATACATGTTTATTGGTGAATGTATGCTTATATATGATGTTTATGTTGATGTGAGCTAGAGGCTCTATATGTTTGTATATTTTATCCATGGCTTGAGGCCTGGGTTTTTGTGTGCTAGATGATGATGATGATAGGATTAATTTGGGGGACCAGATGGGTCCAGGTGTTATAAACAAGTTATAGAAGTGTTTAATAGGATTGTTTAAATTTTGGGGATAGGACCCAAGCAACCATTATGTTGTTGGACTTATAAGAAATACCTAAATATAATTAGATTTCCTTAGTAATGGTTAGGTAAGAGTGTCTCCAACCTACATAGACCATAGGAACTTATAGAAGTGGTTTTAGAGTTAGATAACTTGATTTAGGTAGAAGTTGGTAAAAGTTAAACATATGACAATTGGGGAAATTTTATGATGGGTGACCTACCGAGAAGTGCATCACTTATTAGATTTCTTTAGGAATCCAGTAGGGGTGTTACACATATACATACAATCAGTATCTTATATCTATATATACATACTTCATAATAAGCGCTTGCTCCTTTTATACACCATATCACATATAGCCTGAAA
>CANXYI011609070.1:0-10170 GCA_948208565.1 Hura crepitans
ATATATATATATATATATATATATATATATATATATATATATATATATCGAGCATTGAGCAAGTTACATGATCCAGCACCGAGACTTTGATGAATGGCTATTAATTCATCTCTTTATTAGCTAAGGTCAACCTCCAACACTGCTCATTGTTTGTTTGTAGTTAGTGCGCATATTTCCCATCACTTTCACCAAACCCTACTTTTCGGCTCTACTTAACATTATTTTTTATAATTTTAGGGTTTAAGTGATTACAAAATGGCAAATTTAATGGTTGAGACTCAATTTTTATTTTCGATATTCTTAAGCGTTAATTATGGAATATTAGATATCACGAGTGTCATCTATATATTTATGTTTCTTATAGGTTCACTCTAATTGTGGATAAAAAAAAATGATGAGGGTTATTTATATGATGCCTCCCAAATATTGAACATGGTATTTAACAGCAGACATCAAACGTGCTACTTTAAACAAAAGTGGGAACTCACATTACTTGTCAATGACCTATTATTCTCTACTACTATGTGAAGCTTCGTAGGTCCTTAGTTGTATTTATCTATTGGCTGAGCCTCTCCGTGAATCATGTGATTTGTGTCGACGCCTGTGTACAAGATGTTGAATCCTGGACCCTTGTCCCCCTTTCTTCTCTTTTATAATTTCTCCTTTTAATGTTGGATAAAAAAATTTCTAGCTAATTCAACAGTTCTACCATTTTGTCTCTAATACTTTCTGATATTTCTATAAATATATGTAACCTCATAAAATTCAAAGTTTTATGAACTAAAGAGACTTAAAGACCTTTTTTTCGGACTCATCCATCCTTAATTAGAGGTCAAGGGTTCGATTCTTACCTTTGGAAATGGAGTAGTCTTAAATCTCTGGACCAGTTGTACCACCCTTAAAGGTGCCCACCAGTTAGCGAAGAGATTAATCACCGTGTCCAACGGTGGATACCCTAGTCTCAACAAAAAAAAAAAGACCATTTTTTTTAAAAAAAAAAGAAAGATCATCCAAGTATTTAGTGATTTTCCAATTGAAACCCTTAATTATTTTTCTAATTATAGCATTTCACCCCTCTGTTTAATTTCCATCTAAAATTTGATAAGTTAAATATGTCGGTTAACTTTGTTCTATCAATCATGTTAAACGGGTCCTCTCATCTCGTTGAATAATGTCCACATCAAAATAAAAAAAAAAAGAAAAGAAAAGAAAAAAAGAGATTTATATTTATATGTTTAAAGCTTGCCTGCCAGGTTGAGTAATGACAGCAAAATAAAGTCTTGACTTCACATAAGATCTTCATCTAAGTTTGAACGGAATTGAACAACATAGATGAATTTCAATGACTTATAAACATTAGATGAAATTTTTAAAGGGTTCAGAATTATAATTGAGAATTCACTAAAAAAATTGGATTTTTGTTTTAGTTTCCCTGAAATTTATCTAATTCACATGACACATGTAAGGTAAATGCATGTGTGTAGTTATTCATATTTTATAGCATGTGAATGATGTATAAATTCTGAGACTAAGTACATTATAATTATATCACCAAGCTTTTTCGAAGTTGTTCAAGCGTATACCTACTTAATCATCTCTTTCAGAGAAGTAGAAAAAAAAAATCCCATAATGATTTATACGAATTTAACAATTTTATATTAATTTATAAGATAAATACAAATAACTGTTACATGAGCATCCATGTTTGATGCTTTGACTTATGGCCCAATGCTTCCATTTGCCTCCTAACTACTCTATCCCGAGTTGGATTATCTAAAATTTCTGGTACAAAAATTATTAATTCTATTCGTCCTTCCCTCTGAAGTATTTCCTCACCACAATAATTGCATATCATGAAATGCACTCCAAATTTACAAAATAAAGGGAGAAGTGAAACCTTAAATTTACATTTCGAGATTTTAATTTCTTATTTCACGAATTTTTCAGGTTATAAAAAAAAAAAAAAGAAATATAGGAAAAGTTTTTTCTATACATACATCATGATATTATTTTAAAAATTATAAAATCATGAATTCAATTTTTAAATGACCAAAAAAAAAGTTGAATTAATTTTTAATGGAAAGCTTAGAAATTAAATCAACAAACTCAGAGGTACATAATGACTGTAAAAATCTCGAAATCTGGAGCCCATTTTCTTCTTCCATCTTTCTTCTCGTCGGAATCTATTGGGTTAGCTGTTTTACTGGCTAATGGCAACCGCCACTTTATAGCGTTGCATACATCTAACAGACACCGGTATGGTTATGTCTCTGTCAAGAGCTCCGTTCGTGAGCTGTTGATCCGACAATAACTCTTACAATTTGACTTTCGCTTGCCAAAGTCTCCCGGAGTCATTAAGTACGTAAACAGACTATGTATGGATAACTCCGTGTCTCCTTACGGCGCAGGATTGCTCATCTTTGTACTGTTGTCGTCCATGGATGCGCATTGCTCACCGAGCTTGAACCTCCCGCCCCCTCGTTCCGTTCAAAATCTACAGATTTTCTCCAAAATTCAAACATTTTGATTCTCTCTATGCAATTTTTTTTTGCCTTGCTTCCACTTTCTCGACAAATTTATAATTTTATTGTTGGAATTATTTTGTCGCTCGTGGATAAACCTCTGTTGCTTTTTTTTTTTTTCCCTGATACGTGATTTAGCAAGGAGTCAGATTGATTACATGCTAGGTAAAAACCCAGAGAGTATGAGCTGCGTTGTAAGCTTTGGCAGTCATCTTCCACAGCAAGTGCACTATAGACTATAGAGGCGCTCAAGGATGGAAATATAGAGGAAAACCACATCCAAATACTATTGTTGGAGCCATGGTTGGGACCACCTCCTCCGGCACCCTGGACACCATGAAATGCCGCTAATATACTCATTTCTTGCATGCAAATCTGTAGCATCCGCAGCTTACCAAGTTTCTGTGCGGCAGCAGCCAGTGCAGTGCTGCCTTTGCAGAAAGCAACACTGTGCAAAGCGACAGAGTGAAATGAATATAAACGAATACCCAAATTCGTTTGTAAAGCAAACAAAATAACTAATTGCAACTTATGAAAAGAGAATACAAGCAAACACTGCAGCTGCAAAATGCCTCAGTCTAGCCACAGCAAATGGCAACGCCAGTCCGAGGGTCAACGTCCAAATTATGCATTTCCTTCATAATTCTCACCAAGTGGTCACAAATTCCTTTTACATGTCCTGATTTACATGAATTAAAGTTCCCATTAATTCTAGAAAAGGAACAACTTGAGTACGCAGTAGGATAGCAACCTGTACTGGTTGAAATCAGAATTAATGCTTGAAAAAGCCTTCATGTTTTGGATTGGGTTTAGTGGCGTGCAAGAGGCCCAATTAGTTAGATTAGCCCGGTCTTACTCGCATTTGACCGTTTAAATCAATACTGCTGAGCTTGTTTGAATCAGATCTTATCAACTTCCGGGATTATGAGGTTTTAAGTTGAACTCAAGCAAATTTAAAATTTTACAATGTTAAATTCAAGCCTACGAAAAAAAGTTACTTACTTTTGTTGAAATTCGAACCCGTAAATAATACTGAAAATTTAAATTTACCATATTAACTTATAATTATAAAATAATAATTTTTAATCTAAATTTTATTATGCTTTCAAAAAAATCTAAATTTTAATATATTTTCATAAATTAGTACCCAAAGCGTATCACTTATGTAAAAAATTATTTTTATCAAATATATTAATATATGCAATGTAAAAAATATTTATTTATTTTTTATATCTTAGGCTATTTAACTAAAGAGAAAATAAAAAAATAAAATTTTATTTTCGAGGTAAACCTGACCTAATTCGGTCTTTACACATCAACCTCAAGTCTGTTCACATAGAAGCGAGTTTTTGAGGGATTCAAGCTTGGGCTGGACTAATAATTAAAAGTCTATATTTAAATTTGCATTTTTATGGAGACTAACCAGATCAAGTGGATATCCAAGTCTATGAATATGTTTAATTTGAATTATTGTTACTCATTCTATTGTATTGCATTATTCTACTAGAAATAGTATTTATTTTCATCGTAATGTTGATATAATTGTTTTACGATGCAAGCAAACCAATTTGATGTATTTGTATTTGTATCATCATTTTCTCTTTTTTATTCTTATTAATTACATAATATTTTAATATAATCGTAATTATTTTTTTACTTTTATTTGATTTTTAAGTTATTTTTAATAATATTTAAGTAAATTAACTTTTATATAAATAAGAAAGTGTTATAAAATAGTAACACACTATATAACAAACATAATAACTTATTCAAATACTATATTTACAAAGTAATACATGAATGAATGATATGTGTAGATACCCATTTTATCCGGCTTAAATAAATGGTATCAATAAGAAAGTTTAACTCCTAAATAATTAATGTAATATATTTCATAATTTTGCATTGCTTGCTCATATTCGAAAAAAAAAAGAATTATTATTATAATGTTATTATCTTTTGTTTATATGTGATTAAAACTAATTAATCTAAAAATTCATTTCAAGTATAATCATAAGAAGGTAATATTTAGATTAGGTAACGCGTAATATGCCATTTCTTGTTCAATTAAGTTATTGATCAAACAAAATCAAAAAAGAAGACTAAAATCAATTTATTTATAATACATTATTAATATTAACAAATAAGTATGATTACGGAACATTATTAGTTACAAAAATTAACAAAAGATATGAATAAAATACAAAAAATTATACAAAAATAAGAAAATAAAAAAAGATGAAACTGAATAGAATAAATACGAAAAAAATAAAAAAAATACAATATAGAAATAGCAAAAGAGAATTTGTTGGGCCTAAGTTGTCCAAGCCCAGCAATTAGCCCATAACCCAAGCCCTATAGTCCAGCTCAGTCCATCCTAAAAGATAGCTGCCTTCCCAAAAGCAGAATAAATATCTCACTTGCAACAAATAGAGAGGGTGAAAGGGGCTACTGCAACAGTAGGAAAAACATTGTAGAGGAATGGCTATATAAGCAGTAGTTGAGACACAGAAAGGAGAAGGAACAACAAAAAATAGCAATAAAAAAAAGCGATAACCAAGAAAAAAAAGGGATCATAGCAAGAAAAAAAACGTAAAGACATTTTGAAGAAAGGAGAAGTAGAGTGAAAAGGGAACAAGAGGAAAGTTACACAATCAACAACAAAAATCAGAGTAGCAAAACAAGGTAACTTAGCTACTTACATATGATTCTCTCTTTAATATTTTGAAGTCAAACTTGATTTTCATATATTAAAGGAGGTCAGTATTTTAATTTACGTATTCATCTTATTTACATAATTGCTGCTTAGAAATCTATCTCTATATGCATTATAAAAGTTAGGTGTGATTTTTATAAATGTATGAAGAGGGTTAGTAATGATCTTATGATTTCAAAGCCATATATTATATTGAAAATGATTTGATAAGATGTTTAAGAATATAAGATGAGATGTGGTCCTCAGATTAGTATTCGCACACTTTATTGTTTGGGTTTAATATAAATATTCATCCTATCTATAAAATGGATAATTATTCACTGCATTAACCAGATCAGCTAATGAAATATTTGATTGGGCAACAGATCGTACCATTCTTAGTACCTTATTTAAAATACCAAAAATGGTATGATAATCACAAGTTAATTTTATTCCCAGCTAACATTACTGAAAATACAGAATTTATGAGCTACTAACAAACCAAACATTCAAATTAAAATATAGTAAATGCTACCAAACACTCTAGAAAAGGATAAAATACCCAAGCCAAACTCAAACAATAAATTTATTCAACTAGCCCCTATCATCATAGGACAAAACAAAAATTTGGTTCTAAGGATTTGTAAAAATGGATGCAGGAAAAATTCCCAAACAATAGTTTCTAAAGCATTAAAAGGATATGTTTTAAAAAATAGATATATATGTATGTTTAAAATGTAAAATGGGGGCTTAAGCATCTGATCTTATCAATTTAAATAAAAAGATACATAAGGGAAGCTAATTTAAATTGGATTAAGGCTAACATCTATATGAAGAATAGGTAAATGATAATACAAGTTCAAATCATCAAATAAATAAGATAATGCACAAGATAAATATGTAGGTAAGAAACAAGAAGTCTTAGCTTTAGAAGGAGATGGAACAGATGAGTAGAAATCTCGTTACTGCTTTAAGCTGTAAAAAAAATTATTAACCCTCTGAACTATATATAAGCAAACAATAAATAATTTTAATGAATACAACTTGACACCAAAAGTAATTTATGTAGAAAAGTTTAAAACAAAATAAAAAATGTAGTTTGTGCTCTTATCAAATCATAAACCAGATAAAGAAATGATAAACATAGAAGTAGTATAAACATAATTAAGACAAATAGGAGTTGGGTATATAATATCTACTTTCATCAATATACATCTAAAGCAGGAATTAATCATAAGTTAATGCAATATCAAATGACATGATCTCATACAAAAATCCCGAAAAATATCTACCAGCATATACATCTCAAACATGTAATGGATTAAAAAAACGTGAATTAGGAAGAGAAAGTAACTTAGCATCTGTTAATTAAGAAAAATCAGGACTTTTTTTTTTAAAAATCTAGTAATAAGAATAAGGATTAATTAGTATGAAGAAACATATATTACCCTTTGCTCCTAGAGTCTCCTATTAATAAGGAAAATTCAATCTTTAGACTAAAATCTATAATTCTAGAAATGATACAATGATCGAGCATTGTTTAAGTAGAAGAAAAGTAAAAGAAAGATAGTTTTACACATAAATGAATTCCCTAAAGAATATGTTAAAAGAGACTGGTCAATGACTTATAGAATTCTAACAATAGGTTCTAAAGATTTAGTAAAAGGATTAAATTAGCATAAACAATAAATTTAAAAGGATCCAGTTTAGGGAGCAATACAAAGTAAAACCTCCAATTTGATAATACATCAAACATAAATAAAAAATAAATAAAAATAAATATTTCAATCCTGAACTTAACCAACAAGTAAAAAAAGAATCAGACAAACCAAAAAATCAATATCACAATAGACATACAGATAGTTATAGAAGCAATAGTAAAACATAAGCCATGGTCACTATAGATTCGGAGACCGAAAAAAAAGAAAAAATTTTAATACATTTTTTACATACCAAGTAATAGTTATGAAGCTAAAATGGACATATAATAGATAAATGATATTAAAGATTTCTCATAACAACATTTACAGTAGATACCTCTCACACAAACGTAAAGTTGTATTGCAGGCTAAGACAAAACATCTTGAAGTCACATTGAAAGGGTGTCATACTCCAGGTTTTATACATCAGGTCATTAAGCAAATGAACGAAAATAAGATATAAAAAGAGTAAATTTTCGCATGATGGAGAAGAGGGATAAAAAAATAAAAAAAGGGGGTAAACTCAAATAATCATAAACCAAAAACTGAAGGAACCTGAATTTTTAAAGAACCATTCTATTAAGAATTGAAAACTTCTACCATTACCTATGGGAGAAAAATTGAAAAGTGAAATGTTAAAATAACATAGAGGAATAAATTCATTGAAAGGAATTAAAAAATAATGGAAGTTACTAATGACTTTATATTTAAATCTAGCCAAAATTTTGCTATAATTTATTCTGAATCAATTAAGCAAGATGGCAAATTAAAGTTTAATGATCGGAGGAATTCATCTAAATGTTGAGTAGAATAAATTATACTCTAGTATAAACTTTAAAAGTACTTAATCGAGATAGATAAACTTATAAGATGAAATGATGTAACAGGATTAAAAGGTATAATAGAGAGTTAAATAATGTAGATAACCAAAAATGATATAAGTTATAATAGCATCTGAGTACGTCATTAATAAACAAGTCAAATATACATTTAAACCATTAAAAATGATTGGGTATTTCGTGCAATTAGAGATATCAAACAGCTATAGAATCAAGCTATAAAATAATACAAATAGAAATTCAAAAGAAAGACATTATGAGGTTCGAAGAGTAATTTTTGGTCCCGAATTCTATGTATAAATATTAGAGTAAATTGAAATATTGTTTTTTTGTAAATGAAAAAGGAAAAAAAGAACCAGAACCCAGTAGTAGGCTCAACTTGTAGAAAATAGAAATTGGAAATCTTGATGGACTTATCAAACTGTTTTTTTTTATAATCCTGATATTTATCCTTAAAAAATTTAAAAATTTTTAAAGTACGAATATCATTGTAACGACCCAAAAAAATCTGACTCTCGTGAATAGTACTTTTCGAGATGAATAGTGATTTTCGAGACCCGAGTCGCCCTTAGCATACCGACAGGAAGTATTAATTACAAGAGAATTTTGGGTAAAGTTTGAAGCCAATCCGAAGTCATTCGGATGGTTAAAAACGCTAAATAAAATTTTACGGCAGTGTCCTATGAATAGTACCGCAGGCAAAGCTAAGCTATAAAATAAATTAAAAGTTGCTTAAAATAATCCAAAAATATTACAACCTGATACTCACATATTCCGAATAATCCAATGGCTTTGGAATCAGAATTTTCTGAGTTTGAAAACTATTTTTACCCAATTTTCGGGACATAAAAATAGATTAATTTTTGGGCTATTGTTGGAATTTGGGCACAAGACTTTGAGAGGATTTAGGACTTAAATTTAAAGAATTTTAGAAATAGGAATGAAGGAAAATCGATTTTTCTATCAGTTATAACAATTTTTCGAAGCAAAAAAAATTGCATTTTTCAAAACTATAAAAAGGGAAAAGTATCACATCATTTCACATACACGCACAATACCACCATCCTCCAAAAAGCTCCCAAATCCACGCACTCCTCCTCTCTCCCTCTTCTCTTATTTTTTCTCTCCTCGAAGAGACCCACTAAGAGATCTTATACCCGAAATGACGAGCGTTCCAAGACGAGTTCATATTTACCAATTTCGTCCGAAATGACGGAGTATTTCAGAAGAAAAGTTAAAAAATAAGCTGAGGTAAATAGTGACATACTCTCTCCCAGGATTTATTTTCTCGCAAATTTTATTTTTCACGAGTTCCTAGGATATCGTAGAGTATGTATCTAAGCTCGGAATATTTTTTCGACCTCTAGATTATTTTATATTATTTTTTGAATTTCATACCCGTTTAAATTCATAGGTAAAACTACAACCCAAGCCTCCCGAGAAAAGGAAAAGGCGTGACCCGATTTCGGGGGTTCCGTACGACTTTGTTAAGTAAGTGTAATAACTTTAAATTAGATTAATTTTTTATTAATTGCATTATGTGAATTATGGCATAATTGAGATAGATATTAATAAATACATAGAAATCGAAATAAATTTTAGAAAAATTAATTAAGACTTATGATATATTAAATGCATATTATGTGGTGATTCGATGTGTTCGATTGTGATAAAAACCATGAAAACATGATTTTTGCTATATTTGCATATTGTGTGTAAAAACTCGAAAATACTATATTGCGTGTTAATGTCTTGAAATGCATGCCCATGGTATTTTTGAGTGTTGAATCACGTATAAATAATGTATTGAGTGTTAGAATGCCATAAATGAGATTGTTAAGATAATTAGCGGCTTTATGCTTATTTGTATCGTAAAGCGTGCTAGTGTGCGTGCGGGTGTTGTTATCGATGAATGACGTCGTGTTTATATGAATGCAACCTGTTGACATGTTTAGAATGAATTTTTGACCTATGATGATACATGTGTGTGATACATGCATGATAAAGCATGAAATGGTAAATTATGGAAAATATGAAAAATTTGTATATTGTTAACAATTGCATTGATAATTGTGTCTTCATGTGACATTTGATATTTTGAGAATTTTGATGACATTACACCCCGGAAAACGGACCTTACAGATGTAATGGACATCAATGGCCTAAGTTGGCCATTTGTACATGTAAAGGCCATGCAATGGTGCATTGAGGCCGAAGATAATTATTATGTTAATATAATGAAATGAAATGTTAAATTAGGTAAATTGGCAAATAATGACATGATTAATGATGCTTATATAGTTAGACAACCTAGTTTGGATAAGTTGACCGGTCAATTAGGATTGTAATAGCTGCTAGCATACCTATGGGCATGAGACCTATGGGTCATTGATTTGCGTGCCGACGGGCATGAG
>CANXYI011609238.1:0-11365 GCA_948208565.1 Hura crepitans
AAGGTGTTTTATATTTTTATCCATATAAAGCCTCATAAAGTGCCATTTGGATGCTAGGTTGATAGCTATTGTTGTATGCAAATTTCATTAGTGAAAGGTATTTATCCCAACTCCCTTCAAAATCTATGACACAGATTCTCAGCATATCTTCTAACACCTATTATAAAATATAGTTGTTAATTTCATATTAACACATCTTATACTTGTCAAAATTCAAAATTATCACTTAAATCATCTTTCTGATTACCCATCAATTGGAGGATGAAAAGTAGTGCTAAAACTCGACTTAGTTCCTAAACCATTTATGGTATGCATCACTATAAATGTTGAAATCTTTACCGACTACTGGTTGTGTTAAAATTGGCATTTCAGTTAATATCTTTTTCAATTTATCAAAACTTTCTTGACATCTATCTGACCAAAAAAACTTGACATTTTTTTAAGAAACCTTGTTAAAGGAACTTGGATCAATAAAATCCTTTTACAAAATGTCTGTAATAATCCACCAATTCTAAGGCACTTCTAATCTCAGTAGGATTTTAAGGCTTTTTCCATTGCATAATTGATTTTACTTTTTTTATACCACCTCTGATTTCTTATGTAGAACTACATTGCTAAAAAAGAAATCTTATCAAGCTAGAATCACATTTACTTAACTTGGCATAAAATTATTCATTCTTCAAAATCTGCAAAACAATCCTCAGATGCTTATCATGTTCTCTTTATTTTTGGAATAAACCAGATATCATCGATAACAACAACCATAAACTAGTCTGAAAAGGAATGAAAAATCTTATTCACTAAGTCCATAAATATAACCGAACCATTTTTTTAACGTATAATGGCATCAGTAAGAACTCATAGTGTCCATATCATGTTTTTAAAGCTATCTTATTTACATCTACTTCTTTGACTTACAACTAATAATAACCCGATCTTAAATCAATCTTAGAGAAGGTGTTTAACCTTTTTTAGCTA
The DNA here is from genome assembly GCA_948208565.1 of Hura crepitans. Classification (NCBI taxonomy): domain Eukaryota; kingdom Viridiplantae; phylum Streptophyta; class Magnoliopsida; order Malpighiales; family Euphorbiaceae; genus Hura; species Hura crepitans. The sequence continues at coordinate 979 of CANXYI011609238.1, forward strand.
GTCAAATAAATTATCAATTTTAGGTAGTAGATATTTATTTTTCACTATAACCTTATTCAGTTGCTTGTAATCAATACAAAGTCTAAGAGTTCCATATTTCGTTTTAACAAAAAGAACTGGTGCATCTTAAGAAGATAACTAGGATGAATGAATACCTTATCTAACACTTCTTAGAACTAAATCTTTTGTTCTTTTAGTTCTATCGATGCCATTCTATAAGGAGCTATTGGTATGGGTGTCATACCTAAAAGAATTTCAATGCCAAATTCTACTTCCCTTTTGGGTGTCAATCCAAGTAATTCTTTTGGAAACACATTAGAAAAATCACAGATAATTCGAACATCCTAAACTTTAAGTTCATATGTCTTTAGTTTAAGAACACAAGCTAAGTATGCTTTACACCATTTTTGAATGAGTTCTCTAGGAATAGTGGTTGATATGACATTAGAAAGAAAATTCGATCTCTTACCCAATATAGTAATCTCATTACCATATGCTATAGTAAAAAAAAATTCTCTTATGACGACAATCCATAACTACTCCTTGTTTAGATAACTAATCCATTTTATTATAACATCAAACTCTTAAAATGGTAAAGCTATCAAATCTTAGGAAAAAGATAACCTTGTAATTCTAATGGACAATCTCTATACATAGTATCAACAATAACATGATGTCCTAATGGATTGGTTACTAATATGCCCTGATCTAATATTTCCACTTCTTTATGCTTTTCATTAAATAATGGTATGCAGATATATGAATGAATAGATTGAGGATCAGTCAAAGCAAATACTGAAATGCCAAATTAAGTAAAAGTACCTACAATAATGTCTTGAGCTTTCTACTACTCTCTAGCTCAAATACAATATGCTCTAGCCGGAACTCTAGCATTTAATCTCTCAAGTTTCTCATTCCCGATTTTTTGAGTAGCTATACTCTAAGCCTTTACACGATTTTTACCATGAACCTTAAAACTTGCTGGTGCCTAAGCTTGAGTTTGTTATAGTTGAGATAGCTATCTACCAAGGCATTCTTTGGCATAATGCTTCATGGATCCATATCTAGTGCATGCCCCTATAAGTCTCCTATATTGCCTATCATGTTTCCTACCACAATGTGAACATAAAGGTAACTAACCTTTACTAATTCCTGCATATGCACTAGCTATTGATGTCATTGTAATAATTAAGCTACTCTAACTATAATCCCTATATTCTAACAAATTGATATTGTGATTCAGTTACTCCTTGATCACTTCTACACTTTTTATTAATAGTTGGGACTCAACTAGTCTATTTAGGTCCTCTCTTATATTATACTTTTCTTTTCTTTTCTTGATCAATTTTCTCTAATTTCTTGGTAGCTCTCACCAACTGAAGAAAAATAGTAGATTCCTATACTGCATGGTGTATTTTGAGGTCATGATTCAATCCCTTCTTAAACTTGAGACATTTGGTAGCCTCATCAAGAAACATTTGTAGGGCATATTTTGAAAGTCTAATAAATTCCCTTTTTATATTCAATAGTAATCATTTGATACTATTTAAATGTCACAAATTGTCACCCCATTTCATTTCTATACAAATCTCTAATATATTTCTTTTAAAACTCTTATTGAAAATACTCCCAAGTAACTTACTTAGGTATAATATGCTTTATTTCAACATCCCACCACTCTAAAGCATACCCTTAAAGAAGAGAGGTGGCTACCTTTACACTTTTTACTAGATTGCAACTCATTTGTTGAACAATTCTCTTTATTTTCTCTAACCACTTTTCTACTACTAATGTATCGTCATCTTTAGTGCCATGGAATTCTATTGCACCCATTTTTCTAGCCTCTTTTATATGACTTTTATCAATTACTAGAGGTTTTAGTACTTGTGATTGTATAATAGGCACTAGAATATCTCTTCCAATCAATTGTTGTAACATTTCTACAGCCATATTCTATACAAAAGCTGCTTTCATAGCAGTAGGCTATCCTGAAGCAATTTAAGGTTATGGAGTTGGCTTTTGATCACTTTGCTATCCCATCCCAATACTAGTAGATACATGACACTTGACCTCATCATTACTAGATTAAGAGGCTATAACTTCATCCCTAAAATAAATAAAAATTTGGATCCATGTCAAAGTTGCATACTAACTTTGATTTCATATATCATTCTTTTACATGGCATATATGTGCTTCAACTTAAAATTCCCTAATATGACTTGGCATAGAACCATCTAAACTAGGCTTTGATACCACTAAATATAATGCCCTAATACTAAATAACAAATGTCATATCCTAATTTAAAGCTATACATATCTCTAAAACAATTTGATAGAGATTCCCATGATAATCCAATATCCTCACCTGTAATCAAAAATGAAAAAAACTTCTATAAAATCAACCTTAAACCCTCATAGACTTTAAGTTCTATACAATTATACATATACACATTTCATAAATATATCTCAAAACTTTAAAAACCAAAACTTTACATCATATATCCAAAATAACAATCGTTTTATTACATATAACACTAGCTTAAAATCGTTACTTATATACATGCCAAAATCAAAAAGGTTTCTTCAAAAATTTTTAATCCACCTTTAAGCTTTAATATGCGACTCATCTAGCTAACAACAGATCTAAAAATTGATGGCTTGGCTTAACTTGTATATGGAAAATAAAACCATTATGCTAAGTCGATGAATGACTTAGTGGTGCAATAACTTTTGAAATAATCTTATATAATTTATACATATAAAAATTGACACTTTAAAAATTAAGCCATCATTATCATAAATACAATCCTTATTATAAATAATCATGGAACTTTAGCATAGTTATACTTGAAAATCCAATTATGAATTCATATATACACATATTGCTTCACATGAGAAATTATTTATATAATGACAATTTCTTTAATACATAAAACAAACACATTACATATATAAAATTTTCAATTTATAGAAATTTAAAAGCATTACTAATAACAAACATCATTTTAATCATACTTAATATTATAAAATTTATTTATTACATTATTAAAATTTTCATTCTCATATTTACAACTTTGGCCGAAAATAAATACAAGAGGAATAATAACTAAAGTTAGATATCGAGAATTAAAAATGAATGGCCATAGCCTGAGGTTAAGTAATTGGCAACAACCTTAATAATAAGTATGGCTATGGCCTGATATAACATAATTGGCAACTTGAATAATGAGTGTAGCTATAACATGAAATAATGAGGTACCACTAAACCCTAACTAGCATGCCACTCTATCTAACTCTATTTTTACTAGGCTTACTAAGGGCAATTATATTCATTAAATGATCATTCAATGATTTCAATTCTTTAACACTTGATCAATAGCAAATATGCAATCAATTTAATCATAAAAATTTGTCATATAGACTAACATTTCATTTAGCTAACTTTATAATCATATATATACACACACACACACACACACACATAATTTCAAACATTATTACACAAACCTCAACATACCACTTTGTTCTAATCTAGCTTTATGAGCTAGTCTTTACTAATCCCTTTGTCTTTCTTCTTCCCCTTTTCTTGTTCATCTATTTATTTAAATCAAACATCTGAATTAAAGTTCTATATTTATGAAAATATCATGCATATTTCTTAGATTAATAATATTGAAGAATTTATCTTATTTATTCTCAAACCAATAATAATTAATATATTAATTCATGTTATAAATATATTTATATCTTATCATATGGATCATAAATATGTCCATCATATTGCATTTAATTTTATGAAAAAACATATAAACTTACATTAGTTAAAAATTATATAAGTTTAATTTAATTTATATCAATTTGATTATTTCGTTTAAATTTTTAAGTTTATATATAAATATATATGTATATATAGAAAAATTGTTTAACCATTTAAATTCTAGGGAAAAATTATATTAAAACTTATTAGAATAGTTTTATGGAAAAGAGTTATCAAACAACCATAAAACAATTTAAATCTTTCAAAAATAAGTTTTAATTTTGCTTGAATTTAAGGGTCAAGGTCATGAGGCCCTATTTTGGCCTTTAAAACACTATTTTATATAGGTCACAGCTATAAGTCCTATAGGGTCACGGTCCTGAAATGCTTATTTTTTCAAAAGCTAGCAAAATTTCACAAGGCATATGGCCGTATAGCTCATAGAGCCATAGTCGTGAGGCCTATGTATCAACAGCTTCCAGCCAAATTCCAGTAAAAAATAGCAAAAAATTTTACTTCTAAATCAATGCCATTTCAATTGTCTTTCTAACTCAATTTATTCATGGACATTTTTAATCAATTTTAACTGAAAATCCAAATTAAAAACCTCATTAAAACCATTCTTATTTACCATCGATTCTCATCAAGATTAACAACTCATTAATTCTCATCAAGATTAACAATAGAATTTTCTGCATTCTCAAACTATAACTTTAAGTTATCTAATTATGCATCTCAACAATAGAATTTCATAATAATTAGTTCAAACAAAGGACATATATCTATACTTGTAAAATTCAACTCACTTGTTCATTCAAAGTCATCATCTAGCATCAATTGTTCATCCAAAACTCAAAATTTATATTCTAGCTCAATTATGAACTCAAATTCTTACACATGTAACCTTAAAATAGAAAATTCCTTGGAAAGCTGAAATACTCACCATTTGATTATCATGTTTTTTAGTTCATGCTTTATTTCTCTAAAACCATAATTCTTTTACCTTTCACTTAGGTCAATCCTTCTCTTTTAAGTCTTTAAAATTGTGTTCCTCAAGTTTACTTCTCCTCATAACTCATTTACCTTATTACATCACACCTCAATTTTTGAAAATTAGCTTTGCATGTTTGATTTTGGTAGAAAAGATATGAAGATAATGTAAGGGAGGAAGAAAAAAATTTGGCTGCTAAAGAATAACAAGAATAAGAATCCCTTTTTTTTCTTTATTTCTCTTTCTCTTTCTTTTACACTCTAATTATGTATCCATGCATATATTTGATTAGTTGGTGATAAACAAGAATAAGAATCCCTCTATTTAAACTTTACTAAAATGATAAACTTAGTATAAATTCCATTTTTTCCCTTAAACCATATTTAACCTTTTCAATAAGGTTTATAGATTGACTTTCAAATTTTTAAGTTAACCCTTTTTATAATCCTATTCACTTGTCATATACATTATCCACACACACACACACACACATATATATATATATATACATACATACACACACATACACACACATACACACACACACACATATATATATACATATACACACACACACACACACATTTCAAAAATTCAAGCCGTTATAAGGCAACCCTAATATAGCTTAAAATTCCCTAATCAAGAGGTAAAGCTCCTAAAAGCAAAGCAAAAGACATAGCTTATGGGGTTTCAAAACTTACTAGCAATCTTTAGGATAGGTTTTAATAAATTCTAATTGGTTGACAAAAAATTGCTAATAAAAGGGAGAAAATGAATAAGAAAATTAGAAAACATGATGGAAAAAAGGATTTTTTTTAGAAAGAATATTAACTCTGGGTTAAAACATAATTATGGGTGTTGAAATCTTATTTAAATAGCCTTTATGTAGTTTGAATCTATATAGAAATCAAATTAGATACGAATCAGCAAACTTAGAATCTAAATTGAATTTATAGAAAACCACTATACAAAGGGTCTTTATAACCCTTGCAACCATCACGCAATGGTCTAAACCACCATATAGATTCTTTATTATCACGGCATGATGGTAGTAATATAAAATGGAAAATGTATTCTTTTAAGGTTAGAATGGTTCTATTCATCTACATTTCTAGTTTTAAGTCACAACAATTGTAATTACATCAGGACAAATAAGATAAATCAAAAATTGAGATAGAAAAAAATATTTTTAGTGTTAGCAAAAGATTCTTTTTAGTGTTAATAATGGTGACTATCTTGCTACATTAAATCAAAAGGTCAAATATACAAGCTATTGTCAAAGTTTGTAAAATCAAGGTAAATACAAAAAAAATGTTCCAATTGTTATCTAAAGAATTACCTCAATAGAATTTGTTTGTAGTAGTATAAGGGTCCTTTTGAAAGCTTGAGCCTTTCATAGCTCAAGTGAACCTAGCAACCTCATCCAAGTCTATCCCAAGATCCCTCAACCTTCTTTAGTAAGCCTTTGCCTCCACCTCCTAGTCATCATAAAGCTGCCTTTTCCTAGGTAGCCACCTCTTAAGCTAAGTAATTATCTATCTATAACACTAAATAATGTCTTGCAAAGCCATAAGTCAAAGAAATATTAAAACTACATTTATTTTCAAAAAAAACTGCATAGCATGCATACATATAAAATTAGTAATCACATAGACTAGCTTTTTAAGTTTGTGTTGTCAGCTCACTCTTTATGCCAGCAATCAAACCATTAACATGCTTTAAAAACTCTTAAAAACACTATAAAAATAAGAAAGAGGGTTAGGCATAGTCTAAGAAGAAGATTAAGATAAGAAAAAAGAATAAATGTTTACCATGCTCACTGTAGTAGGAGTGAAAGGTGTGATCATATAGGGAATCTCCATAATACCCCGCATAAAGCTCCTTCAAAATCATAAAAGCTAAAATAAGGATTTAGTCTCATAGACCAATCAGCCAAAACTCTAGATGATGAAGAAGAACTAGCTAAGGGCTATGAAGAAGAGCTCTCATCACGAGTCACGAGGGTTAAAAAGCTTTAATTATTAAATATGGGTTATACATGGAATAGAAGCACCATAAAATAAGGAAAAATGATAAGGATACATATTAGAAAGGATGAAAGAGAGGTCACACTGAATTTTTTAAGCGATAAACCCTTCACAAAATAGATATAATTAGTTAGGATATCCATGAGCATCTCAGTACGAATACTAGCTTCTGCCTTGCTCTACTAACTTAGGAGGAAGCATAAAGGCACTTAGATAAGGCTTGATAAAATCTTTAGGTACTAATCTAGCATGAGAATCTCTATACTGCTCAAGGACTCTCTCTTCAAAGTACCAACAACTAAATGAGGAATCCTTTACAAGATACCTCTACTTAGTGCGAGGAAGTAAGGATTGTATCATTGGACTAAATTCATTAATTTGTAACCCCGCTAGCTTTTAAGGATCTAAAATCATTAAAAATAGTTAATTATAGTGGGAAAAAGAGAATAAGATATGAATAATGCCAAAAAGGGAAAGAAAACCTACATATCAACTTTTAGATTATTGAGATACATCCTATATAAGTGTACCTCATGCTTCCTCTCAGTAATAGAGGAGTTCCTCCTTAATAGCCATGGGAATTCATGATTCAGGATAAAGGTAACAATAGGATAAGGAACAATGCCTCTCTCATATGCATAAACTTGTGATAAACATTAAAAAAAAGAAGCCAATTATCATAGTTAAGCAAAGATAGATGAAACAAGAGTGAAAGAGAGAATTTTACCACCAAAACCATCATAAAGCCCTATTGTGTCTTAATTATGCCTCTATAACTCTTGTCTAAACTTATATATAGCATCCCCAAGGCTAGATATCCCTAATCCATGAAGATATCTCATCCAAGTCTCTCAAGGCTAATAGAAATAGACTTTAAATCATACTTTCCATGTTCACAAAGAGATTATAACCTAATAACACAAGTATAAAACCTTGAGTAATCTAATCAACCTGAATATCTAGAAGTGAATTTGTTGGGGCAACTCTAGTCTAGTGATCAATAATGAAAAAGTAATGAATGTCACTACTCCTATTTACCTTGGGACAAAGCCAAATGATGGATTTGATATAGCCCTACTAAATAGTAGGGTGAGAAATATGGTCATCAAAAGTAATCCTTTGTCTAATACATGGTATGCCAATGATCGCGGCAAAGTCGATTGGGCTAATAGTGTCCTCTCTAAAAGGAAGATAAAAAGTATGAGTAGTATCAAACTATCTCTCTACTAAGGCTTTTTAGATGCACATGTTGCCTTTCTTCATAGATCAAAGGAAAGCATCATAAAGATTAGTGAATGCTATCTCATTAAATCTATCCCTCACTAATTTTAAAAGGAACTTATAAAAAGCAATAACAAAAGAAATGCTCTCTACTTTCTTATAGTACCTATAAAAAGATGAAAGAAGGAGTTAAAATTGCAAAAACAAGAAGTAAAAGTGAAAAATTATAAAGCATCTATGTAGTAGGAAGAAAATACTCATGCAGTGGTGAGCAACTGCATGGTAGTTCTACACACCACACAAAGGTTCCATGAGTGAAACCTTTACATGATAAGTACGAACCAATTGGTGACAATTCAAACCACGGCACAACTATTTCTAACATCTATGTAGTAGTTTTTTTTGTGGAGACACCCGATGAATAGTGTAGACTACTTGTATTCTTTACTTGAAATTCAAATTTTAATTTAAATTTTAGTTTAAATTGGTCAAAATTTCAAGTTATGGATTAAATTTTATGATCATCTACCTAAGACCCAAGGTTTCTATTAGTTAAAAATAAAAAAAAAAGAAAAGAAAAACTAGAAATCAACCTTCCATGTTTTAAAGCTAATGAAAAGGGATGAGATGGTGAATCCCATAAAATATTTAAACCATCCTCAAATACATACACACTTTAAAAGGTTCTACATACATAAATAAGTCCTGTTATGCAAAAGTAGGAGGATCTAGAGTATGAGCCATCATGAATAAGAAAGGAAAAATAGAAAAAAGGAAAGCAAAGGAATGAGAGAATGAAAAAAATGAAATGGAAATTTAAAATTCAAGCTATATATACCCCAAAGGTCAAAATTGACACATTAGTTTGGAATGATACCAATTGTAATACTATAAAATAGAATTCCTATTCCAATTTAATTTTAGATAGCATAATGCTTAATCTAGTGTAGTATGCTAAACTCATGAGATTTTGATATAAGTGCTCAACCTAAAGATCGATCGGGGTGCTCCACCCAAAGTTTAGTTAAGATGCTCAATCTAACAAGGGTGCTCAACTCAAAATTTAGCATAAGATGCTCAACCTACTATCTAGCTGAGGTGCTCAACTTGATGTTTAGTTTAAAATGCTAAGGATGCTCAACCTATGGTTTAGTTTGCAATATAAAGGTTGCTCAACTTGAGGTTTAGTACAGAATACTAAAGGTGCTTAAGTCAAAAGATCTTGATAGGAGATGTGCAATCGATGTTAAATATTAGTGGTGCTTAATCTTAGGTTTAGTTTAGAATGCTAAGGGTATTAAACTTGAAGCTTAGTTAAAGATGTTGAGATGCTCAACTTGAAAGATCCTAACATGAGGTATGTAACCCATGTCTAAATATAGTATGAGGATGTATAATCTGAATACTAAAACATTAGTTTTTCACTAAACCAGGGATATGCACATGTTTATATATTTTTTTAATTTTTAATCTCATTATTTTCTCAAAAGCCTTTAGTAAAATTTGTATCACATTGAAATATTTCCACAAATTTCATTAAAAGAGGGATAAACTATAAGCATTGGTTTCTTAGTCCCTAATTTTTAAGATGCCCGATGATAACTAGAGAAACAACTCAAGGAAATTAACATTTTATGATGAAAGAACTCTAAAAGAGTGGGAATTCTCTTAGTGGTAAAATGATCATTTTACTAGAAAGGGACAAAAGTGAATTAAGAATATTTAAGGAATGTGTATAAGACTAGGAAATGATTTTTATAGGCCAATATGAAAAACCAAGGGAAAAAGCTGAGTGGGAACACCTTTAAATAACAAGAACTTTTCCTAAGTAAAAAAAACCACTGGGTGGGGGTTTTTTACCATTCATGCAGTAGTTTCATCATCTGCATAATGGGTCTTTTGAAAACATGATAAAAGAGTCCAAATTCTCTTCTATTCAAACTAGTAGAGCTCTAGAATTACACTTTCCTACTAAAATTATGTCACTAAGCTACTACTTGGCATAAACACCAAATTTAGAGTGGAAAAGGATATAAACACCTTAGATTAACACCTATAAATAGTCTTCCATTCTCTACACACAACACAACATACACTTAACAATCAAGAGTAACAGTTCTTGAGAGCTGTTCTTAAGAAGTTCAATTTTTTAATATCATTAAGTAAGAATGTTAGTTAAGAGTTTAAAGAGTTTAGAGCTATTATAAAAGTGATAAAGCTATTGCAGGGAGTTCTTTATAGAGTTTTATTCACAAATTTGGTGTTTTGCCATCACAAATCATTCATTTGCTTAAAGTATCATAACTGGTAAGTTTTAAGTGCTAAAATATGCATTATTCATCATAAAAATGAGGTTTTCATTAGTATGATATGGTTAGTTACATTCAAAA
>CANXYI011609251.1:0-12134 GCA_948208565.1 Hura crepitans
CAACTTGAAAGTGTTTTTTTAGTAAATGTAATTCGTTATTCGAAGTATAATAGCTCGATTTTAATCCGAATTTTTATTAGATAAATCCAAAAACATGAATTTTCTGATTACAACAGAAGAAACCTTAACATCTCATTTTATGCCTTGAAAATAAACATTAATTGAATATGATCGGAGTTAGAAAAGTAAAACTAGATTCATTTAAATAACTAAATAGACAGCACAACTTATGGTGTAAAATAGAATTTTACATCCACATAGAAATGAAAAATATTAATTAATCAAACAAGATAAGGAAAAAATAAAACAAAAAAAAAAAGACAGAAATTAAGGTTTGCGAGGATGGAGACGAATGGGGAGGCCATTAGCAGGAATTGGGAGGGGATCAACGATAATCTTCTCTTGAGGTAAAAGCTTCTCCCATGAGAAGTTTTTGACGAGGTTGTGCAGGAAGACAAGAATTTCCAATCTTGCGTATTCTTTCCCAGGGCACATTCTAGGTCCACCCCCGAATGGAACGAACGTGTAAGGGGCTGGGCCATTTCCTTCAAATCTTGATGGCTCGAACTTTTCTGGGTCTTGAAAACAATCTGGATTTTTGTGTGTGGAACTAGCACTCCAGTATAACTGCCCAACATGCCACAAAATACTTTGTTAGTATATTATTTAATATTTTTAATTAAATTTAATATATATATTTTTTAAATTTTATTCTTGACAAGTATTTTTTTTTCATTTTTATTAAAATATCTTTTAATACTGTGTGATAAATAATTGTCAATCTAAAAATATTTTTTGATGTATGAATTATATCACTCGGTATTATTTATCTTTTTACCTCATTTATTAATTTATATAGAGATTATTAATTTAAAATAAAAATTTAAATATTATATGTAATAAATTTAATAGTTTAAATATATGTAAATATATATGTATTTAAATATTTTAGTAAAAAAATAATAATTTAAATAAAAAATATTCTATTTAGTAAAAAAGTTACAAAATATACTATTTAAAAATATATTTTTATATTTAATAAATTCTCATGTAGCATAATAAGTTCTTATTTAATAATACATATTTCGATTTATTAAAATTTTTATTTTAAATAAATTTTTTAATAAAAATTAATTATAATGATAAAAATATTTTAATAAAAAAATTCACCATAGTATAGATTGATATATAATTGGTGAACCCATGAGTTTTTTATCTCCTCGGTACTAACATCTCCTTGGTGAACCCATATATATAATGGCTGACCTTCCATCCCTTAGGAATGGTGAACCCAGCATAGGTGAAATCAGTCATAGCCTCTCGAAAGGCGCCTTGGAGAGGAGGAGCGAGTCTCATTACTTCACATGCTACGTTCCATGAATATCTCATCTTTTGCATGTCCTCCCAATTCAGCAACTCTCCTGGAGCTTTTGCTTTTGCTATTTCCATATGTTCTGCAATTAAACATTACATATGTACAGTGAGTTTGTGTTTTAATTCATTAGTTGAAGAAGATGTGTATGTACACGCACACGCACACGTACCTTCTAAGACCTTATTACAGACTTGAGGCAACTCCGCAAGATATTTGACTACAAAAGTTATGGCAGCACTTGCGGTGTCGTGGCCTCCAATGAGCAAACCAAGAATCCTATCAGCTATCAGCATTTCGTTCATGTACTCTCCATTCTCGTCAGTTGTGGTCAGCATATGAGTCAATATATCTTGTGTTTGGGATGCCTTAGTCTCTGCGAGATTGATCTTCCTTTGTTTGATCATCTTTATCAGCTCCTTTCTAACCAAATTGGATGCTTTGATGCCTTTGTTAAATGGTGTCCCTGGAAGATCAATAGGTATTGATATAATCCCTGCAGCCAAAGCATCGAAAGGCTTGGCGAACTTTTCAACTTCTTGAGGATCTTCCATGCTCAGAAACAAGCGACATGCTAACCAAAATGTGTACATTTTAGCCAGAGGAAAAACAGTGACTTCTTGTTTGTCATGCCACTCCAATGCAAAATGCCTTTGTGCAATAGAATCCATTATGCTGATGTATCTTTGAAGTGCTTCTGGCTTGAGAAATTGGGGAAGAAGCTTTCGCATTCGTATGGATGCCTCCTGTGAAGAGGTTTGGAGAGAGGAAGGGAAGATTTTGTTGACAGAGTTAGGCCACCAAGCGGCCACTAACTTATTCTCGTTGGAGAACAAGAACTTATTCCCTGCTGTCCCGCAGAACACAGCAGCTGGCTCCAAAAGCAACGAAGTCTTAAAAACTTTGCTCGAATACTTTCTCATTCTATCGAATATGAACTTCTCCGGTTCACCATTTCTCCCAGTGTTGAAGAACTCTAGACTTTCGCCGATTATAGGCCAGCCGGTATTGCCAGGTGGGAGATTCTTTGCGCTTTGGCCATTCTTGAATTTGTGTTTGTAGATGAGGTACGAGATTATTGCAACAGTGATTACGATCAGCTGGATTCCTAAGACAAGTGGGTCCATTTTTTTTTTTTTTTTTCCAATTTGTCTGTTTAATTAACTCTACCACAAGGGAGAAATAAAGAGTTACAGGTTTTGCTTGGGGGAAATCTGCACCAGGGCTTTAGGATTATATAGGATTTTGATTCCCAAGTAATTCAAACAGAAAAATCGACAAGCTGGCTGGGAATGCTTATTCCACTTGTTAACTCCATCATAAATGGCAAGTTATTGTGCAAACCAAAGTTCTTTTCATAGTGCAAACCGTCAGATATTTGCTTACTTCGTCTCTTTTCAACAGACTGAAATTCCTTTCCTTGTCTATTTGTGTATTACGAACCAAACTTTTACTAATATTATAAAGAAATAATTGATTAATTATGACAAACTTTTACAAAGGAAGATCAAGTATGAACATAAAGGTAAGTTAAATAATTAATTACTAGAAATAAAGAATATTATAAATAAATAAATATTCTTCAAGTATTTTCCCTGTAACAGCATCTGTGAATATTCTTAATTAATAATTAATGAGTATTTGGCTTTAAGCTTTTTTTTTTTCGGAAGAGTGAAATCAATGGGTTAAAATTTGTTTTAATGTGTTTTATTATATAAACTTTCTAGCATTTAGTAACTTCTGAATTTTTATTATGATTTCATATCCTTTATAATTAATTTCTACTATTTGCTTTTTCTTTTTGTTAAGAAATGAAAAAGAAACAATAGATCTTCCCTTCAATATATACTACAAGTTTTTGGATTCTTTCTCAACAATTCTAATATATACAGAAAATACATACTACAAAAGAAAGGATTTTTATATATATCAAATACGACTGTACACCGAGAAACAAAAACATCTCCACATATTCAATGGTTGACTTGAATTTCGCAGGTTTTCTTTCTCAGAGAACAAATCAAACACTGACCCAGCAAATCCATTATTCGCCGCATATAACAATTTGAAAAGCCATAACTTGAAAAAGGAAAAACTAAGATTAAGCATTGGCACTCCTCTCTTCGAGACAGAGCAAAAGAAAGCCATAACTTCACCCATTTAATTTTCTTGTTCTAAGTCCAGCTAACAGCAATTGGACTAGCCACAATGTGTTTTCCATCGGACCATTCGAGCCGAGCGAAGGCATTAGTATTAGTAGGCATTGAACTTCCCGTAAACGTGACAATAAACGTCTTGGTCTCCTTCGCTTGACTGAAACTCAACATTTGAGGCTCTACAGTGATTTTCACTCCCTGAAATTGGCCTGTAATTGTTGCCTTATAGGTCCCTGGCGTGCCCACATTGGTCAGTGTTCTTGTGTGCTTCACCACACTGGCACTGCCTTTAAATTGCGAGATTGTATCGAAATTGACAGCGAAAGAAGGATAGTTAAAATCATTGACGCTGTATTTCTTGCTCGCATCGCATGCGAATCTTCTCCTCGCAAGGCTGGTGATTTCAGCTGCCGTGTAATTTAACGCGCAGGCAAAGTTTAAGTAGTCCTCCGCAGTTATATCGTAGACGAGCCCGGGATCGAGAGCTGAAACTGGATCTACATGTCCCGCACCATGATCAAATGGGGTTGAGTCTTTCCCAGTAGCAGTATCTTGCAACCTCTGACCATTTTTGTAGGTTACATATGATGTGGTCATTAGTGCTGATCTTATAGCCGCAGGGCTCCAGTCTGGGTGAGCTGCCTTGAGCAGGGCAGCTAGACCACTAACATGGGGGCAGGACATTGAGGTGCCTGAAATAATATTGAATTCCACGTGCCGGGTGTCTGTTGATAGGCCAGTAGGACCAACTGAACCTGACCATCCTGCTAAGATGTTGACACCAGGAGCTATCAAGTCTGGTTTCAGGATGTCTGGGGTAATTGAATTGGGCCCTCTTGAGCTAAAAGCTGCAACAACGGGAGATGGCTGAATCCCAACTTTGGTTCCTTCAAAGAGAATTGTAACAGCTGGGTTTGGATCTGAACTCAAATAACTCTTAATTGCATTCCCATTCTTTTCACCAACTGATGTAGCTGGCAGCAAGTGAGCATCCGCCACCAATTCCTCGCCGTTTGCAGCGGTGTTGGCCAAAACCATGCCCAACCCACCAGCTTCCTTCACTACGGCTCCCTTTTGGACTCTAGCATTCACCCCACGATCGCACAACACAATTTTTCCGGCAACTTTTTCCGGTATCAAAGAACCCATCATACATAAATTCCCATTACTGGAATTACTAGCATTACCTGCATAAACAAAAGGTAAAAGCTTTCCAGGCAAAGAGCTTCCTTTAAACAAAGAAACTCCAGATAAGTTTTTGCCATTGCCTAAACTAACAAAAGCAGGAAAATCACGATCCAATGTACCCGCACCAACAGTAGTGATCCATGGAGCAACATTTGATAAACTGAACGAGGTTGGCCCGGCATTCCCAGCTGAACAAGAGACCAAAATTCCTTTCTCCATAGCTGCAAAAGCTCCAATTGCTACACTGTCTCTGTAATAATCAGACATGCCACCACCGAGAGACATTGATAGAACATTAACACCATCTTCAATGGCTTTATCCATGGCAGCTAGAATATCAGAACTAAAGCAACCACCGAGCCAGCAAACCTTATAAACAGCAACTCTCGCGCGCGTGGCCATCCCACGCGCTGTCCCTGCAGCATAACCAAAGAGGTTGGCGCCTTCCACGGCTGAGCCACCCGCGGTGGATGCAGTGTGGGTTCCGTGCCCATCATCGTCTCTTGGGGATCTGGACTCCTTGGATTCATCTACTGGACCTAATGTGGCCTCATAGCCATTGACGAAAAATCTGGCGCCGATTAATTTCCGGTTACAGCTGGCCGATGTGAAGTTCGTGCCCGATTCACACTGGCCTTTCCAGCCACTCGGCACTGGACCCAGTCCGGTATCGATGAAGCTCTTGCTCTCTGGCCAAGCCCCTGTGTCTAAAACACCAATAATCACATCACTAGCCGAGCCTGACTGAGGGAACATGCTAACGCTTTTGTCGAGCCCGAGAAACTCCGGGGTACGAGTCGTGTGTAACTCGTACTTCAGCTCAGGCAACACGGACAGGATCCCTGGTTGGCTTGCAAGCAATTCGGCTTCCTCGGCGGTTAACCGAGTGGAAAACCCGTGAATCGCATGCTCGTATAAGTAAAGCATTTGAGCAGAACCCGACACCGATTTGAGAGACGAGTCATACCAGTGAGTGTGGTGTTGAAAACTCGTCGGCATCTCGGATTTAGACATGTGAACGATGTAAGTTTTCTTCCTCTGCTCCACCTTCGCCATTAACACGTGGCAGAAACCCAGAAGGACAAAAATCAAGAGAGACATTAACGGGTTCATATTCATGAGTTTTGTTCAAGAGAGAAAGTAAGGTAGGAAGAAATTGAAGCCCAACCCTTTGATATATAAAACAAGATAGAGCCGAGAGAGAGAGAGAGGAAGAGGAAGAGGAAGAAGGTGGGTGGTGTCGGTTTCTTTGAATGATTGCTTTGACGCAAAAAGGAAATAGAGATTCAGATAGAGTGTGTGCGTGAAATGTGAACAAGGAGAAAATAAAAAAAAAAATTAAAAACTAAGAGCTTTTCTCTGATAATTTTGTGGAGAAGTGCAAGCTTTGATCACGTGTGCTTCGGCTTTTGTCCCGTATCTCGCCAGATTTAACTCTCCTTTAATCTGCACCATTGTTTTTTCTTGATCTTTTAGCAGAACTCCACTCTACTCCACCTCTTTCTTAACAAGAAGAAGGCGGCTTCATCTTGTTTCTTTATAGCCAATTATGTGATGAGATCACTTCCTCCTGTCAATTAGAGGCAAATATGATGTCAAGAATCACGGCTCAGGTTGAAAGTTTGATTATTTTTTAATTCATGAAAATCAATTTTTATTCCACCTCTTAAAAATTATGATTATATATTAAAAAAAAAAGTAAATATGATATTTAATTATCATAAAAATACTCTAAATAATCAATAATTACATATTTATAAATGATTTAATCATTAAATTCAATTTGCATGATATATAATATATAAACACACATTAACAACTTCAACAATTTTCCATTGGTTGGTTGACGGATTTCACTGAGCATTTGAGTCTAGCACTTTAATTAAATGCCAATAATAATTAAAGAGGTTGATTTTCTAGCTTTAGTTGAAGTTGCTGAGTGTTTCAGAACTGTTAAACTTCTCAATATATAGTTATTTTTCATCTGAAATGTGTTGGCTGACAATATTTTCTAGTTTTAAATCATTTTATTATTCAATGAACCGATAAAATCAAACTTATAGTTGGATATCATAATTCAATAAAAAAAAAACTATTAAATGACCGAATTACCGAATTTTTGAGCTCCAATTAATGTTTTGGACCAATTTTTATCGTTACGTTCTCGTCGAATATTTAAAATTTATTAATTTAATTAATTCAAATTCGCTACGAATAGATCTAGAAATGAGATAAAGTCATTCTTTAAGAATTTCAATGATAAAATATCAAACTTTATTATTTATTTTAGAATTTTAAGCACGTAGAATCTAAAAATTAAAGATCAGAGAAGTATTATTTATTTTTTCCATTAAATTAACGATATAAGTGTATTTTTAGCTTTTTTTAAAAAAATTTAAAAAAATGTAAAAGAAATTATTTAGCAATTTGTTCCCATGTTATTATTGTTGTTAAACTTCAATTTTGCTTGTTATAGGTCACGGGTACTTGTCTTACTCGATAAATAGTATTTTTTTACCTGTGGTTGTTGAACGTTGAGTATTACCCCAATAATAATGTAATGTTGATGTTTACCGGCCAACCAACCAACTCACTCTTGAAATTTTGGATAATTTACTTTCTTCATTTATTATCATTACAACATTTTTTAAATAAATCGTAGACTTAAAAATTCTAATTAAACATAATGGTTAGTCATGCTTAAAAGCTTATAAAATGATACCCGATTTTCAACTAATCTTATAAAATTAAAATTATATTAATTATTAATAAAATTATTGATGTTAATTCACATGGTGCTTATCTATACTAATGCATGCTGTGTGAATACTGTATACATCAGTATAGGCCTGTGTAATTAGTCGGTTTGATTCAAAATTAAAAATTAAATTTTTAAAAATTTTGAAATCGAATTGAATCAAAATTTTTATGAAAATCGAATCGAAAAAATTGATTTTTTTATTAAACTGAATCGAAAAACCCATTATATATAAAACCCAAAAAACGACGCTGTTTTATTTCAAAATGACGTCATTTTAATAAGTTCGATCTGTTCGATTCTTTCGATTTTTATTCTTCAAGAATCGAACCGAATAAATCGAAATTACCGGAAAAAACCGAACTGAATAGATCAAATTGTCAAAATTTCGATTCGATTTTACACAGTCCTATATCAGTATATATATCTTCACATCAATATATACACAGATAGATTACATATTAATTTATATATCATCGTTTATGTTAGAACTTAACAAAATTTTTGAATGAATTTTCATTTTATAAGATCGGTTAATAATCAATATTTTTTATAAAATTTTAAATAATAAGCATTTATTTAAAATACATATTAAAGATGAAATCTAGTTGAAAGTTTTTGATAAAATGGACGTAATGAACGGTGCAATAAAAGAAAAAAAAAGAATATGGGGAAGTTCCAATGCAATAGCATTAGAAATTGGATTACATTAGGGTGAAGGGTGTAATTAGATTTTGGATCTTAGTTCTTGAGTTGTGGATTTGTGGGCCCCTGGGATCACATGCAGTCGTTGGTTAGTGCAACTGAGTTTAATTAAATTGAATATCAGTTGTCGGATCTCATTACTTTTATTCACGAGATCAGTCTCTTTCATCTCCCTTTCAGGATTTATTTCTTGCAGCAGTCGCATCTGTTTAGCTTATCATTATAATAATCCATGGACTTCTTTTTTCAAAAAAAAAAAAAAATTTAATGATAAATAGATTTACGATGAAAATAAAATTCTATTGTTTAAATATTTAAAAATATTTTATTTTTAAAATTTAAATTTAATATTTCTTATTAATAAAAAATATTCCTATAATCCCATTTCGCTCTTAAAATGTATAATTTATAGATCTTTAGAACAGGTAAGTGATGATTTTGTTTTTAGACCAAATATTTTCTTTTATATATATATATATATATATATATTTTGAATTTATGCTATTAAATCTCGTGATTAATTTTTCAATATATTTCTCTATCGGTTGCTCTCTTGATTTTGATTTGGAAACTATAGTTATTATAATTTTGCATTTTGGAATTACTCAACCTTTAATCAGAATAATTATTATCAATTACATAATTTAAAGATTTACATTATTAATTTTTTCATAATTCTCCACTACCATTCAAGGCAAAAATTCAAATATTTCAAAAATTATTTATAATTTAAGCGGTTAAAAATTTAATCATTTTTTCAATGAATAAAAATTCGATTTTATCATTTATATATATATATATATATATATATATATATATATATATTAAAAGATTACCAAATCGTTTGATAATTATTGATCATAACTAACCCTAATTCCTAACACATGCATAACAATGTGATGAATTGAATGCAGTGTGCCAACATTTCTGGCATTAGGAACGAGCAAGGCTGCGATTTTCAAGGGAGAATCGTACCTGCCCTTATTTAGATACTCTTATTTGTTATTATTATTATTATTATTATTATTTGTAATTTAATGCATTCTAAATTGTTAGATTACGAGAACACAATTTTTTTAAAAAGATTAAAATCCAAAGTTTAAGAATGAATATGTTATAAAATTATCTGGATTTTAAATAAATATATAAAAAAATAAAGCTGTAAATTATTAACAATTGTCAACAGGAAGAACATAAATTTCTAAACTGTATCCAGTTGGTTGGGTAGAAAAACAATTGCCGATGTGGATTCAAACCTGCCACATGTGCCCTTATTTTTTGTGTTTCTCTGCCAACCATACTTATGCTTCTTGCCTACCAATATCTACCACTAATTTTTATTTTTTTCTTGCTTATTAAATTCTTATTTAGTAAGATAAAATAGCCAAATTTTAATTACAAGATGAAACACTTTTAAATATTTAAAATAAAATATTTTAATTTTTATAAATTTTTACAGTATAAATTTTAATTAATTAAATCAGTTAGATTTTGAATACTAAATAAATTATATAAAAAATCTTATTTATTGCGCATACTATTGTTTCATTTATTTTTATCTAGAAGGAAGCACTGTAAATTCAAAGATATTTATTGCGAGAAGAAGTGGATATGTACCCACTTGAATCTCCATTCTCGAGATATTTTCAGATGTATTACTTCTTTTTTTTTTTCCTTTGTTATTCAAATTGCAAGAAATTGTCGTTTTCTCCTTTTTTTCTTTTTGGTTTTCATTCTCAAAGATGTCATGGTAATTGTAAATATCACGATAATGTCCTAAAACATAATCAATTTTTTAAGACATAATTAAGAATCGAAATTATAGTGTTAAAATATATTCCGATTTCATTTTTAAATAATTTTTTATTTAATTAATTTATCCGAATTGGTATTAGATAAAATTGCTAAATTATGTAACTTGAGAAACCCATTTATCTCATTTCACTTAATTACAATTACTTCAAAACATTTAGAAGAAGGGAGATATACTAAAATTATTGTAAGGAGATTTGAAAAGAAGTTGAACTTGAAAATAACAATATTTAAAATCTATATTAGCACTTGTTATTTATAGATTAATTTTAAATATTTTATTTTAATTTATTATTATTATAATTATTAATTAACCAAGTTTTGGATTAAAAAGCCTCTATTACAATTTTATTGGAACTAAACAGATGCATCTTTTATTTGAAAATGTACCTAGACCGGAAAATTGTTTGATTCAATCTTATTTTTCTTCTCTCCTCAGTCCTAAAGAATTCAATCTCAATATTAATTTCTTTTTTTTTTTTTGTAAGTTCATATGGAAAGTTCACTGGAATTGCTATTAGCAAACTTCATTGATTTTGTTGTATACTGAAAGATAATTATTAATTACCATATCAGGGGTTTGTTAGAATTTTAAACTATGAACTATACGTGCATAATTAATTATAAATGCATTTGAATATATAAACGTACATGTATTGCAATAAATAATCGTGTACATATTACTATTTTAAAGTTTAAGGATCTAATTAAAGTGATATAATTTATTTAGAGATCCATGTCATTTAATATAATAGTGTAGAGTTTAAAATATAAATGTGTAAAATTTCTGGGGTGTAATTAACAAATTAATAATGGCCTACATTGGTAATTATACTCATTAGATTTTATATATATAAAGGATGTGGTCCCTAATTGACGTATAACATAACAATAAGCCGTCGGTTCTCATCTGCCGCAAAAGGGTATACGATCAATTAGAAAATCACGTCTTGTAATTTTATTGGTCTCTCATCGCGATTTCTTCTACCTTTAAACATAGATTCAGGTACGCTTTCGCATTCAGTTTTATTTTCTTAATAATTTGATATGATCGATATTTGGATTAATTAAGATTTATGATTTCTTGATCAATTTTTGCCTAAATATCTAACATTATTATCTATAATAAAGACAATTAATTCCTAAAAAATAGGATTCTTCAGGTCTCAAAGTCTATTTTTACATCTTGTTGCACTAACAAGAATATTAATTTTCAAGTTTTACAAAACTTTATACCTTAAATTTAAAATTAAAACTTATAATTAAATGAGTAAGGAATATATACAATCTCATTTCATCCTCGCAAAGTATCTTTCGACCTTTTCATATAACAATGAATATATCTGATATTATTAGATGTACAAATATCTGTAATTGGGATTAGTAAATGTTGATATTCTACCATATATGGACATTAATGAGGCTTGGGGAAATGTAGAACAGCTGTGGCATGAAATCTGGAGGCTTGATTTTATGCCAGATTTTTACGATAGATCTATACAGAATAGGGTTGATATTATCGAGATATTCTCAAAATTAAGTATTTAATGGGATTAGCTTCTGTGATATGTGCACAGGTTGTTGTGTCTTTCAAGAGTTTGAGTTACTGAAAAAGCTGAAAGAAAATCATTTAGCAAGATGCCTGAAATTTGGGTTGATAATTTTTATATTTAATAATTTAATCAACTTGAATATTTCTTAAATTTAATTATTATCGACTTTTAAATTATTAATTTATTTCGGAAGAATAAATAATTTACATTTTATAAAAGCAAAAGTTGAAATGTGAGGACCATGTCCATGAGTCATGAAACGATAACGAATGTGGACCTTAGAATTATTGGAATAAAAGTAGCAAACAACTGTATTTTCAGATAAGAAATGGCGGTCACTGATAAATATGTCGAACACGTTGTATTATCTTTGGGTCCGCGCTCCGATTATTTTCAGAAGAATTATATTTATGCGATTCAAAAATTTTAAAAGCGTTATATTTTTAAAAAATTATAAAAAATGAGAGGTTTTAAATTAAAGACGAGCATGATCCTTCTAGCAAAATCGGAGTTTGATTGTAGGGGTGTGCATCGATCGTTTCGGTTTGAAAATCGGCCGAAACCGAACTGTGTATGAATAAAAACTGAAC
>CANXYI011609509.1:0-10571 GCA_948208565.1 Hura crepitans
ATGAAAATAGTGGTGTTTCTCATGGTCATGGTGTCGAATTCTCTAAGGGAAGGAGGTTGAAGAAGATTTTCACATGTGTGAGGTGTATACACATGTGTAAATACTTAAGGTAGATGGGTTGGATCCCTTGGATTCAGACAAATGGCCACCAAATGATTTATGTGCATTTTATGTCCATTTTCACTTCAAAAATTCATAAAATATTCTCTGAGTTTCCAAAAATTCCCATTTCAATTTTAAAAATCCTCAATTAATAGGACTAGGGCCCACAAAAAATTTCTAGTCAAAATTCAACCATTGACTTTTTGGCACTGTTCACCACTAGAATAAAATATTCAAAAAAATATCTATTAACCTCAGAAAATTATGATTCCTTCTTTATCAGACTCAATAGAATTTTTGAGGTTTAGGGTATGGTATTTTTGTTACCATCCGGGCACATCCTAGAGTTGTTCCAACCCGACCTCATTTTATCTCCTTATATAGTAATTATTAACCTAAAATGATTTGTTGGTTCTACTAAATTTTTTAATTCATTTGTTTTCTGTATTTTTAGGCCCGTCAATGTTTTATGACTAATACGCCAGTCATTGGACTCATAATGATGACCCGTATAAGGGGAAACATCACTCAAGCCTAGAAAAGTACTATTCATAAAACCTTAACTGTCAAGCATTATAATTCTTCCCTTCTTAAGAAATTTTGTCCTTGAAATTACTTGAGCTAAAGAGGTGAGGATATTGTGTCCACATATGCTCCTCACTTTGCCATGTCACCTCAGTCATGTTGTGGTGTCTCCATAATATTTTCATAAGGGGGATCGTCTTGTTTCTCAATTGCTTCACTTCCTTAGCAAAGATCTGCACCAGTTCTTCTTTATATGTTAGGTCTGGCTATACTTGTATTTCTTCTACAGCAATCACGTGTGATAGATCTCATCGATATCGCCTTAACATAGATACATGAAAGACATCATGTATCTGCTACAATTCAGATGGCAAAGCAAGTTGATAAGCCAAGGGACCCACTCGCTCAGTAATCTCATAAGGCCTAATGAACCTTAGACTAAGCTTGTCCTTCCCAAATTGAAGTACTTTCTTCCATGGCGACACCTTTAAAAACACTTAATCCCTAACTTCGTACTCAATGTCCTGTCTCTTCAAGTCTAAATAAGACTTCTATCGATCTAATGTAGCTTTCAACCTTTCTCTAATCACTTTAACTTTGTCCTCTGTATCTCGAACTAAATCAGACCCAACAATCCTGCTCTCTCCTACTTCACTCCAACTGAGAGGAGTCCTGCATTGGTGACCATACAATGCTTTATATGGTGCCATGCCTAAGCTAGCCTATTAGTTGTTGTTGTATGCAAATTCTGCTAGTGCCACATAATGGTCTTAATTACCTTTAAACTCAATGGCATAACTTTTTAACATGTCTTCCAGCACCTTTATCACCCTCTCAGATTAACCATCTATCTGAGGATGGAATGTCATACTGTATGTCAATCGAGTACCTAAGGCTTTCTACAACTTCTTCCAAAACATGGAAGTAAATATCGGGTCCTGATCCGTTATTATAGCTATAGGCACCCTATATAGCCTCACAATCTCGTCAATGTATAATCTGGCAAATTTCTCCAACGAGTAGTCTATCCTGACTGGTATAAAATGGGTTGTCTTTATCAGCCTATCCATGATCACCCAAATAGCATCACATTTGCTTCTGGTCATGGGTAATCCCATGACAAAATCCATGGTGATCTTCTCCCATTTCCATTTTGGAATCACAATCGAATGTAGCAATCTAGAAGGAACTTAGTGTTCCATTTTCACCTGCTAACATCTCAAACAACGAGCTACGTACTCAACTACTTCACATTTCATTCCTGGCCACCAATAATAAGGATTCAACCCAAGGTACATCTTTGTGCTTCCTTGGTGCATAGAGTATGGAGCCTCATAAGCTTCTCTCAAAATTTGCAATCTCAACTCATCAACATCAGACACACACAACCTATTCTGGTAATATAGGCTTCCATTTTCATTTAACTCGAAGCCTATAGTCTTTTCCTCTTTAACTTTTTCCATAATCTGCACTAGGTAAGCATCTTTCATTTGAGCCTCTTTCACTTGCTGCCTAAAATCAGCCTTCACTTGCAACTCAGCTAACACTGTGCCTTCTAGCTTATACTCCATTTTAGCATGCATCAACCTTAAAGTGGCTATCATCTTCCAACTCAAAGCATTTATAACTATATTAGCCTTTCTTGGATGGTAGTCGATAAAGTAGTCATAGTCCTCTATCAACTCCATCCACTGTTGTTGTCTTAAATTCAATTTACTCTATATAGGCAAATACTTCAGGCTTTTATGGTCTATGTAGATGTAACATTTTTCTCTATACAAATATTGTCTCCACACCTTCAATACAAAGACAATCGCTACCAGTTCTAAGTCACGTGTCGAGTAATTCCTTTCATGTGGCTTTACCTATCGGGAGGCATAAGCAATGACCTTTCCTTCCTACATCAACACACAACCAAGTCCATTGTGCAATGCATCAGTATAGATCACAAACTCCTTACCTTGTTCTAGTTGAGCCAGGATAGGAGCTTTTATTAGCATCTGCTTTAACTTATCAAAGCTAGCTTGACACTTGTCATCCTATTCAAACTTCACATCTTTTCTAATCAGCCTTGTCAATGGAGCTGCAATCATCAAAAATCATTTCACGAATCTCCTATAATAACTTGCCAATCCTAGGAAGCTTTAGATCTCAATCACATTCTTAGGAGGATTCCATTCCAATATTGCTTTCACCTTACTTGGGTCCACCCTAATACCTTCAGTTGAGGCAATGTGCCTTAAGAATGCCACTTCTTCTAACTAGAACTCACATTTACTTAACTTGGCATATAGCTACTTCTCTCTCAATGTCTATAATACAACTCAAAGGTGATGTTCATGTTCTTCCCAGGTTTTAGAATATACTAAGATGTCATCTATGAATATAACCACGAACTAGTACAAGTATGCCTTGAAAACTTTGTTTATCAGGTCTATGAACACTGCTAGAGCATTAGTGAGCCCAAATGGCATCACTAAGAACTCATAATGCCCGTATCTAGTCCTGAATTCAGTCTTAAGGATGTCACTCTCCTTGATCTATAACTGATGGTATCCTAACCTCAAATTTATCTTAGAGAAGACACTGGCACCCCTTAACTAATCAAAGAGATCATCAATCCTAGGTAACGGCTACTTGTTCTTAACTGTCACCCTATTTAGTTGCCTATAATCAATGCACAACCAAAATGATCCATCCTTCTTCTTCACAAATAAAACTGGAGCTCCCCAAGGAGACACACTAGGCCTGATGAAGCCTTTATCCAGTAACTCGTACATCTGCACTTTCAATTCCACTAGGGCCATCCTATAAGGAGTAATAGAGACTAGTTTCACACTTGGATAAGTCTCAATCTCAAAATCTAACTCTTGATGTGGTGGCAATCTTAGTAATTCATCAAGGAATACATCGGGGAAATTAAACACAATAGGTAATTGATCTAAGCTTGGGGTTTAAACCCTAGTGTCTATCACTGAGGCTAGAAAAGCTGCACATCCCTTTTGGATGAGTCTCCTAGCTGTCATCACTAAGATTACATTATGTAGGGAGTCTCTGTTACCTAAAACAGTCACCTCATGACCATCTGGGGTCTGAGACTCAACCTCTTCTTCTCTCAATCAATAATTGCCTTATGCTCTGACAACTAGTCCATACCCAGTATGATATCAAACTCATCGAAGGGTAACTTTATCAAATTTGTCGAGGATGTCCAATCATGTATCATCAAAGGACAGTGTCTATACATAGTGTTCACTGTCACACTCTAATCTATAGGGTTACTCAATTGTATGTCTAGATCTATAAGTTATGGCTCTAGGCTTCTATCTCTAGCTTATATAGTGCGTACATATGAGTGTGTGGATCTAAGATCTATCAAAACTAATATAGAAGCATCAACTAAAGAAAATGTACTAGTTATGATGTCTGGACCCTCCACTTCCTCTCAGGCACATAAAGCATACTATTATGCCAGAGCTCTGGTCTCTAGTCTACCCCTCTAGCTAGTGGTAGCCTACTCCTACCTCAATGGTCTACCAACTATAATAGTAACCGAGGCCTATGTCTATTTAACCTCTACTAGCCTCTAAGGGCATTCCCTCTGAAAATGGTCTTAGGCTCTACAAATAAAGCATGCTCCTCTTCTCAACTAACACTATACCTGATGCTACTTCTAGTAGGTCTCACACATAAGTAGTGCACTCCTGGCAGTGGACACAGGTACACTGGATGCCTACTATGATAGAGGTGGTTGAGGTCTAGTAGAATACCCCTAACCAATCCTTCGTGAAGGGGCCTGCCTTTGCAACTGCTAGCCCTACTGCCTTTAGGATGTTGACCTTGCTGAAAGTCCCTTGATTTCTTACTCTCACTTGGAGCTGAACTAGTCTAGCCTACTGTGAAAGGCCACTTCCTCTGAAATA
Organism: Hura crepitans; assembly: GCA_948208565.1. Classification (NCBI taxonomy): domain Eukaryota; kingdom Viridiplantae; phylum Streptophyta; class Magnoliopsida; order Malpighiales; family Euphorbiaceae; genus Hura; species Hura crepitans. The sequence continues at coordinate 4,551 of CANXYI011609509.1, forward strand.
GTTCTCTCTTTTCCTGGACCAACTCTTCCATTTCTTATGTTGCCGCAACCAATTTAGAGAAGTCTTTAATCTTTAAGGTGGATATCTACATCCAAATCTCCACATTGAGGCCCTTCTCTAATCTTGCATTTCTCCTCATCAGTAGGGAGAAATTTAGTTGTATATCTACTCAGACAGTAGAAATCCTTCTCATACTCTGAAATCAACCTCCTACCCTACTTCAGATCAAAGAATTCTTGTCTCTTCTTATCTCTATAGGAGTCGAGAATATATCGCTTCTTGAACTCCTTTAGAAAGAAGTCCCAATTTAACTCATCTGTAGATCTTCTCCTCTTTAGTCTCTCCCACCAGTGATATGCTTCCTCCTGAAGCAATGATGTAGCACATCTCAAGTACTCTCCCTTAGGATACTTCAATTCCTTTAAGATTTTGGCCGTCCTCTCTAACCAGTACTCACCCTTCGTTGCATCATCCTCCCTAGTTCTAAGGAAATCCACAGCTCCTAGCTTTTTGACTCTCTCCAAGTATCTCTTATATGAGGCTGAAAGAGTTGGTGGAGGTGGAGGAGTGACAACAACTGGCACTAGTGCTAGTGCCAGGGCTAGTGCTATAGTGTGTCCCAGTAAGTCCATAATCTACTATAGCAATATAGGCGAAGCTTGTACTTGCAGCAGGGGCTGAGGCTAAGGTGGTGGCTGTCTCTATGCAACATCACTAGGATTTAGAGTGCCTGCACTCCCTTTAGGTCTATGTACCATCGTAGATGCATAATTGGCCACCTCTTCTCCTTTCTTGAGTGGGGTCTACTCATTTATCGCATTTAATTGTATCAAATATAGTTATTAGCACCAGACTATGTAGCTTGACTCAAACCAATATCCTAGACTCATGCACTCATGCATAAGATGCCTAGGAATGCCTAAACCAACTCTGATACCACTAAATGTAACACCATCTACCCATTTCTACCTAAAATAGGAAAGGTGTGCCACTTCTCACTAAGGTCACCCAGCCTAGGATTTCCCTAGGCCTTTCATTTAACTTCTACCCAAGTTTGATCAAGTTTGACCAAATATGCCTTTAGGCTAATTCTGATCATTTATTCCTTTATTACTGTCCATTTTAGTCCGTTAAAACTCCTATCAAGCATTATAAGACAATCATAGAAATTAGGCAACATAACAGTTATCCTAGCAACCAACCCCAATTTAACTTGCAAAGAAAGACACTTTCAAACTCATTTTTTCAACCACCTTCCCCTTATGGAACCTCTGGTCCTCTAGAACACAGTCAACAACATAATATTATACTTAATCCACTGATTATAGGGTCATAGACCCATCAGCACATAAGCATGCAGAAGCGGATATTCATTGATAAGCAAAAATTGTACATGCATTCTATTTATCAGTTTCATTTATACACATGTCTTGTAACCCACACTATCTATATACATAAGTGCATCTATATACAAAATTCAAAAGAAATACAAAAAGTACCAAAACAACTCTAAGGCAGCTACACTAATGATAATGTCTAGTGCTAACCCACACTCCTTCTACAACCTACGCATTAGAACATTGACACATTGAGTATGACACTCAGTGGTGGAATAAACCAAACAAATTATGTCCCAATATGCAAGCATGCAACAAGTCATATTCCATACACAGCCAGTAATCCTAACACTCTAAGCCTAGTCACTTACTAAATTCAATTTACTTATCTTTTCATTTAAGTCACTTTATCACATTAAAGGCCTATACTAGATAGATGACACTTTAAGACACTGGACAGTGGGATGCGTCCTATATAGTGGCCCACTTTTAGGGCCTAAGTAGCTACACCTACCACACCGATAGCAAGGACTCATCCGTAGACCACTCCTAATATCTGACTAGTAGATAACAGGGATTAGCCTGTAAACCACTCCCAATATATGCAAATCATATCATTTAACACAAAGGGTGGATAACGGGGACCCATTCGTAGACCACTCCCAATATCCACAACAATACACAATAGTGCAGGGTTCATCACAGAACCTTAGCGGCTACACCTACCATAATCAATACATAGTAGAGGATCCCAGAAGGACTAACTACCTAATAGTTACTTTATCCCCTAGTTGACTAGTCAACCCATCTAGTGGGTGTCTAACTGATGAGCCATTACTCATTTTATACTGTAATTATTAGTATTTTACCGTTAAGATACATTTTCAGATAAAAGCCACACAAGTCTTCATAACTTTGACATGGTCACAAAGTTATTATTCATTTGGTCAGTTTCCACAATTGACACTATTCATTTGGTCATTTTGACATTTTGTACCTTTTATCAATTGTATTACTCAAGTCTCTTTTTCGTTATTTCTGTATGCCATTATTCTTATAGCAAAACCCTAATAGAAGGTACATTATTTCACTATGTTCTTAATCACATTTTTCCCATTCAACCAAACTATATTTCCATGACATATAAAGTGCCATTTTTAGGCCTTTTTCCTTATAATTTCCACACTTTATTTACACACCATTTGCACACAAAATGCATCAAATACCTAAATACACATACCATACACAATGCAACACCCATTCACCCACAACACACTCACACACTTACACATGCAATTTTTCCCCATTCAACCTACCAACCCTAATATTTCAATGCCAATTACATAGTCATAATACCATTTTACCTAAACAACTTGCCTATACCCCAAATGTAGCAATTCCATACACCATTTACACATACATTGTGACATACACATTAGGCATAATAAGTTTGAGTTATTCCACATACCTAGGGTGTGTGAACCACCCTTTCTCTACCACTTTGACCTTGGTTCCCTTGATTTCTCTCACTTGAACTTAAAACCCCTAAACATACACATTCTTAACTTAGAAAAATTCTCAAAAAAATATCTAGAGCTCCAAATTAAATTCTAAAACTATGGTAATTATTAGAATTGCCTAAGCTACCTATATCAAAAATAAAAAATAGGATTGGAAGGCTTATATTTACTTTTGTCGCTATTCAGCCAAGTGGTGAATTTCCCAAATTTGAGCTCATTTCTCCAATTTCTTGATGGAATTAGTGCCTAGAATGGATAGAAATTTTAATTTCCAATATTTTTCGCGAAATTTGAGGGATTAAAGAGAGAGAAAAGCATGAAAATAGTGGTGTTTCTCATGGTAATAGCGTTGGATTCTCTAAGGGAGGGAGGTTGAAGAAGACTTTCACATGTGTGAGGTGTATAAACATGTGTAAATACTTAAGGTAGATAGGTTGGATGCCTTAGATTTGGCCAAATGGCCACCAAATGATTTATGTGCATTTTATGTCCATTTTCACTTCAAAAATTCATAAAATATTATTTGAGTCTCCAAAAATGCCCATTTTAGCTTAAAAATCCTCGATTAATGGGACTAGGGCCCGCGTAAAATTTCAAGTCAAAATTCAACCATTGACTTTTTGGCACTATTCACTGCTAGAATAAAATATTCAAAAAAAATCTGTTGACCTTAGAAAATTATAATTCCTCCTTAATCATACTCAGTGGAATTTTTAAGGTTTAGGGTATGGCATTTTTGAGACCATCTAGGCACATCCTAGAGCTGTCCCGACCTAACCTCATTTTATCTCCTTAAACAGTAATTTTTGACCTAAAATGATTTATTAGTTCTGCTAAATTTTTTTAATTCATTCGTTTTCCTATTTTCAGGCCTGTCAAAGTTTTATGACTAATATGCCAGTCATTGGACTCGTAATGATGACCCGCACCACAAGAAATATCACTCTGGCCTGGAAATTACTGTTTATAAGACCTTGACTATCGGGCGTTACAGGAAAAGTCCTTTGTGTCTCATAATCTTGATAGTTAGAGATATAAAACCATAATTGTTAGGGGCTATTTTGGCATGTAAGGGGTGTTGGGCATATGGTTCAAGGTTAAGGAAAATGATTTAGGGGTTTTAAGTGTTAGGAAGTCTAACATATGTTATTTAAGCTGTCATCACTGAGAGATTTTGGGATGGGGAATTTGAGGTTGTAGAAGCAAGAGAACTGATTTGGGAAGGTTAGTGTGGCTTTAATTTACACCTCTTTATTTCTAAATTGAAAAGTTATTATGTTTGTTCTATGTTCAATTGAATTATTAGTGTGTGTATGAGTTATGCAAGGAGGTGCTAAAAATTTAGTATGGCAATGTATTTTGATGTTGATTATTTTATCCCTCCATCCCTTGTAATGACCTAAAAATCCCAACTCTCATGAATAGTACTTCTCAAGATGAATAGTGCTTCCTGAAAGTACTAATGGGGAGCATTAATTATGAGAGATTTTTGGGCAAAGTTTGAAGCCAATCCGAAGTCATTGGAATGCTTAAAAATGCTAAATAAGATTTTACGGCAGTGCCCTATGAATAGTGTCGCAGGTAAAGCTGAACTATAAATTAATTTAAAAGTTGTTCAAAATAATTTAAATATGTTAGAACCTTATACTCAAATATTTTGAATCATCCATTGGCTTTGGAATCAAAATTTTTTCATATCAAGAAGTACTTTTACTTAATTTTCAGAAAAGAAAATATAATAATTTTTCGATTTTCTTTCATTTTTCTAGCTTGAGTTTTTGACAGAATTTATCTCATTTTGGGGATAGAAATGAGGGAATTTTGACTTTCTGAGAAGAGATAAAAATTTTACGAAAATATTGGGAAATATAATTTTTAAACTATAAATACCCTTTTTCATTCCCATTCTCTCCAAATCCCTTCACTTCCCTCCACCAATTTCCCTAAAGGCTGAAACTCATCCCTTCCTCCTTCTCCTCCATTTTTCATCCTCCACATAACAACCCACCCTTAAAAACTTATCTCAAAGGGTATATCATTCCAAAAGGAACTCATAAACACCAAGAAAGTTTGATTTGAACGAGTAACTCAAGAGGTATCGTGATTTCCCTCTTGAGGTGAAAAGTGCTCATTGACATTTTAGTAATATTCTTTCAATTTTAATATTTTTCTTAGATTCCTCGGGTGCCCAATAGATTATTTATAGGCTCATTTTAATTTTTTGAATTTTTTAATGATTTTATACTAATTTTTTAAAGATTGAACCAATTTGAATTCATAGGTGAAAACTCAAACCAAACTTCCCAGGGCGAGGAAAAGGCCTAAAATGTGTCGGGCATCCCAGATGACCTATCTTGGTATATGTAACTACATTAAATTAACTAAACGAGCATGATCATGGATATGGCATTAGGGTATAAATGTTGCATTTAATGTATTATTATGTATTAATGATTATATAATGTGATTAGGATTTATAGATGATGAATATATGTATATTAGTAGCTAAATGCATTATTCATGCTTGAGAAATTTCAATTAAGTGTTCAAATACATATCAAATACATTATTTGTAAATAGGTGTGTGTATGTATGTGAATTCTTGAGTGATGTTAAAGTATACACAAATGAGGTATAAATATGATATGTGTATGTCAAATGGTAGTTCATATGCTTAAGAGCCAAAAATGCAATGTAATTAGTTTAAGTGTATTTCGGGACATATATATGTAAACCTGTCTAAATGGCTCATTTTTACTATAATGACAATTCATGTGTGCAAATGAAATGAATAGAATGCATATAATCCTATGATGATAATGAACAATCTTTTAAAAGGCCGCAAACCTATAAGTAAGTTAATGAAACTTGTATGGCTAAATGTGGATGCATGTGATCATTGTACATAACCTTAATGCATTAGACATTATATTGAATGTTAATGATGAATGTAATCGTGTAATACGTGATTATGATACTGAATGATATTTTAGGCTTTTACACCGAGGCAATTTGACCTTTTGGTTTTTTAAGCTTATTTAAGCCTAATTTGGCTATGCTATGTATTATTTGACACATGCTGCTTGGCATAAGCATTTAGGTCTCGCTAAGGTGTGAAATGTCTAAAGTGACTATTTTATGCAAGTTCAAGCATAAACAAATAT
>CANXYI011609537.1:0-11855 GCA_948208565.1 Hura crepitans
CTTTATGAGGTGTAAAAAGGTAGGGATGCATGATAGAAAATACATATACATATAGGTAGATATATATATATATATATATATATATATATATATATATCTGTGATCAACAACACTTAAGACATGTATGTGTGCACCAAAAATATAAAGGTGTGGTTGCTTAGGAATGAAGGCCTGTACATCACTCTTATGATGTTTGGCTGAGAGATGTGAGAGGTTTAGGGTATGTATGGTGGTGCCAATGGTAGAGAGATTATGGTAGTAGTTAGGTATGGTATGGAAAAATATGCTTAGGTAGTGAATTAATGGAATAATATATGCTTTATGTATGATTTATCCATGGCTGAAACATATAGGTATAATAGGTTATAATGCATAGCTCCCTAAGAGTGCATGTGGTTATGCATTAGACTAATAAGATGTGGTATGTGAATGTGATCACTTATGGAAAATGTATTTCATTGATTGCCAGACATGGTTGGCCGAAAGACATAGCATGGAAACATAGGTATAAGGTGCATGAAATAGTTAATATTAAGGTATGAATCTAATATAATTAGAATGGCAATAATTGCATATCATTAAATTGACAATATAATTCATGTATGAGAGTAATATGGCATGCTAAAAATTAGGCAGAGTATGGGAAAATAATGGCTAAACGAAGTAAAAAAAGAAGGTCTTAAAAATGCTTTAAAAAGAATATGAAAAACTTAGCCTAAAGAAGTGATCTAAAATGGCACAAATTGGTGCCTATATTATGAACCCTTTATACACTTAAACATAAATGACATGTGAGGCCACTTTTAAACCTAAGGTGAAAATATAATTTGACATGAACTTGAACCTAAAATGGCCAATGGTTTGGCATGAACAGAGGTATGGAAAGATGATTAAAGGCTACAAGCCTATAACAGTGATAGAACTTATAAAATGACTATAAAATGACCTATAATTATCAAATAAAAAGGGCTACTTTGGACTTGACATGAATATTGTTCATAAATTATACATAATTGGATTTCTAATATTGAAACAAAATGGACTTAAATATGATAGAATCATACTAAATTGGGCTTAGAAAACATACACATAGCTGTCTGATGGGACCAAAATGGACCCATAACTGTTCGGGTCAAAATTTGATTATGGAAATAAATTCATAACTAACAAACATTTTTAAATATTATAAAATGATGATCAATAAATAAATGTATGTAAAATAAAGTCAGATGGCCCATTAGTTAGATACCTAATGGATGGGTTGACCGGTCAACTTAGAGTTTAATAGCTACTAGATTGTCTGTTTATTAGACTTGGCTGGTGCAGTGGTCGAGGTTCCATATTGATCCACTGCACTAGTCTACAAGGTAGACACTCATTATTGCTAGCACTTTTGAATGTTTATTGAATTATACTGGTGCAGCGGCAAAGATCCCCGAAAGGGCCATTGCATTAGTCTGCTGGGCAAACCCTGATGGATAATTTAATATGATTAGTGTCTTTGAAGGTCTACAGACTGATCCCTATATGTAGTTACTTAGTATATTGCCCCTTGAGAGGTTCTTAAGAACTTATCCCTATAGGCTATAGTGGACCAGTGCAGCGATCGTGGTCCAAAATATGGGCCACTGTACATCTTTTAGTTCTCACTTACTCTAGTGTCTGTAAGTGTAGTCTACCTAGTTATGCCTATTTAATAATTTAAATAATTCCCCTTAGAATAATAGAATGAATGAATAAACTATAGCAATAAACTGAATAAAATTATCACTAAGGCATTTTAGTAAATTTGAAAAACATATGACATAGTATCTAAATGGCTTCAATTATTTGGCATGTTACTCACACATTACACCTAAACCATTATTTTATGACTTGAATGTGTCTAGCATAACTGTATTAACCTGGCTGATGAAATATATGTAAATGAAATATTATTGCAATTTTTTTAAAATGGGACCTATATACTTAAATCCTTTATTGCTAGTGTATTAAAGCATCTGTGTGCTTGTATAAGGCATGCTTTAATTTATAAAATTCACCAATATGTTTTATACTTAGTGTACCAGTGTTTTGGTGCTTAGGTAAGCAAAGATAGATGTCCAACATCATAGTGCTTGCAGTGTAGCAGCGGAGATAATAAAGATCTAAATATTTTTGTGTATTGATGTATATAGCAAGCACTTATGTAAGAATTATAGGCTATGTGTCCAGTATGCTGAGAACTGCTGACGTCTGTAAAGTTAAGCAAATCAGTCGTAAATAAATGGGTGTTTTGATTTACTTAGGCTTGCTTGTGGTTTTTTTATATCTATGGGCCTGAGGCTCTATATGTTTGACTTTGACCTATATGAGATGTGCTGATGTTTGATTAGGGGACCAGAAGGTTCCAAATGGAGGTTATGGATTGTTATGCATCGAAGTGTTTTTAACAAGTGTAAAGAAAACTTTTGGTATGACACCCAGGTAGTTGTTGTGTTGCCAATTTTTCTATAACATGTAAAAGGTCTTTCAATGCTTTGCTTAAGTCTATCAAACCATGTATACATATGCATAAGGATTAGAATGGACATCCAAGTCATATCTGATAGAGTTTTAGAATAGTCCATAAGTGTTAAGGAGTTTTCTTCTGGAGCAATTCTAAGATGGGTGACTTGCCCGGAAGTGTATTAGCTATTGGGTTTTTCAAGAATCCGGTAAGAGGTGTCACATTAAGAAACTTTGGTTTAGGTTGTAAGTACAAGTTCTTAAAAAACCCTTTTTATTTTGTTATAAGAAAAGCCATTTATTGCTAGAGTTTATAGGTTAGGTTGTGACTTTGTAAAGGTCACAACTACAAGGCCCTAAAAAAATCTAGTAGCTAATGTAAAAATTTTAAAAATAGGGTTCAAACTTTTAAGGGGTCATGGCCATGACCTTCTAAAAAATTTGATGATTAGATGCAAAAATGACTAGAATTTAGCAACAAAAATCATCTAAATCAATCCTAAATCACTCAAATATCAGTTCTAATATGTTTATATGCATTTTATGCAAATTATACCATAATAATCATGTGTTAGCCTAATCAAATATCATTAAAATCTAACAATTTATCCAAAATTTTAGTATAATGTTTTTGCAATAAAAACAAAATTTCAATCCTTTTTTAATAGATAATCACAAAGAAAAGTTTATACACATACTAATTAAATGGTTATGAATGAGTTTCGGTCAAATGTAAGTCTTTAAGTTAGATTTTCCTTAAATTTTTGCCATAAGCTCTCCCCTTTCTCTTCTTTGATTTTAATAATAACAACCCCAAATGAAACAATCTAAAATAAAAATTTTCAATTTGTAGCAAAAATTAAAAGAGGAAAGAAGAGTAGATGATGAAAGAAATACTTTACCTTTGATGATATTATGAAATTGAGTGAAATAGAGTGTCTATAACCCTAGAGAGAAATAGAAAATGAGATGAATGTTTAGTTTTTTCCCTTCTCTAATATTCACTCTACTATTTATATGGGTTTAGATGTATGGCTATGATTAACTCCTTAACATCCATCCAACAGCCCATATCTCATGAAGGTAAAATCCCCATTTTAAAAACTTTTGTCTGACATGATATTATTTTAATCCTCTATATGTGCAAAAATATTATAATTAAGACCTTAAGTAATTATTTTTATCATTTTTTAATTGGGGCATTATAACTCTTCTCCTTTTAAGTAATTTATCCTTGAAATTTCCTAAACCAAATAGTTAAGGGTACTATTGTCTCATGTTATCCTGTATTTTCGATGTTGCTTCTTTTGTATTGTTATTCCTCCATAACACTTTGACAAATGGAATTTACTTGTTCTTTAATCCATTAACTTCTTTAGCCAGAATTCAAATTGGTTCTTCTTCACTGGTCAAATCAAGCTGCAGCTCTATCGTTGCAACTGATATCACATGGGAAGGATATGACCTATACCATTTTAGCAAAGACACATGAAATACATTCTAGACTTCCCCAACTCCAATGGTAAGGCTAGTCTATAAGTTATTAGTCCCACACACTTTATAATATCATATGGGCCGATAAGCCTAAGATTAAGATTACCCTTTCTACCAAATCGAAAAATCTTTTTTTAAAGAGATACCTTTAGAAAAACTTTATCACTAACTTTAAATTCTATATCCTTCCTTTTTAGGTCTGCATAGGACTTTTTCTTATTTGAAGCTATCTTCAAGTTATCCTTGATAATCTTTACATTCTTTTCAGCTTGTCTAATAAAATTAAGCCCTTTAACTTTGTTCTTAATGATTTTAATTTAACACAAAGGAGCGGGGCATTTTTTACCATACAACACCTCATACCGTGCCGTTTTAATACTAACTTGATAACTGTTATTGTAGACAAACACTATCAATGGATGATATCTATCCCAACTTCCCTTAAAATCATTAACATAGCTCCATAGCATATCCTTGAGCACTTGTACACATTATAGTTATCATATACTCTACTTAAGTTAAGTGCATTCACTAGTTCTCATAGCTTACATGTATGATTCTTGTCATTTAACCATCTATTTGTTAATGGAATACCATGCTAAAATTTAATCTTATACCCTAATCTTCATGTAATTACTTTCAAAACCTCGAGATAAACCTTAAATCTTTGTCAGATGCTATCAATGTAGGAACACCATTAAGTCTAACAATCTCTTCAACATACATTTTTACACATCATTCCAAGAAGTAATCTGTCCTGATTGATAAGAAGTGGTTAACTTTGTCAACTTGTTGATAATCTTCCATAGGGCATCATGTTTCTTCTAGGTTAATGATAGACTAATGATGAAATCCATGGTTATCTTATCCCATTTCTATTCAAGTAATGCCAAAGGCTATAGTAAACCCAATGAAACCTAATGCTTAGCTTTCACTTGTTGATATTATTAGCTACATGCCCTAGAGCACATGTGTAATAGAGATATTTTATGTACGTTTAAACATTTGTTTGTAATAAAAGGCATTTTTTACTATATAAGTGCTTATTTAATTCATTTATTTGATATTGATCTTATACTTTGTAATAAAGCCCTTGGTATCATTTCATAGCGCAAAGGAAATCATGAAGAGTTCATGATGTGAGATTTTTATTGTATGTAAATATGGGGTTATTGCATGTAAATATGGGGTACCAAAACTATGCCTAGTCATAGTATCAATAAGATGTGGCATTATTAATATAGATAGATTAGCACATGTTATACTTTTTTACCTAGTCAAATAGTAGTTCCACAAGCTATAGGCATGGTGATGCTTGTTCGAGAAACAAGTCCATTAAAGGCCTAATATGAGATGTTCACATGAATACATAGTCTATGTCAATGAAATCATTTCATCATATCATTAGGTGTAAGTATCTTATGACTTAAGATCACCAAAGTTATCTTAAGTATTAAGAGCTATGCTTTTACTTCATCACAATGTATACATAGCTAAGAGTCTAGGTATAGCTCAAGATACTTAAAGGTAGTTGAGTGATCAATAGATGATTCACCACCTCATATTATAATGGGGAGTCTATCTCATAATTCTAATTGTCTTTTTTCCAAAATATTTTGCTAATGTGAAATGCAAGTGTGAATGAGATTCACAAAGGCATTTTGGGAATAAAGATGTAAGCATTAAAACTAACATGTTTAGGGATTAATTAGATATACTTAATTAAGAATTGAATTGACATAAGTTCATAATCAAACCTAAATGAGATAAAGTATAGTAAAAAAGACAAATTGCATGGTAACTAGATATGAAAGGGTTAAGTCAAATCATTTGACTTTTTAACACTTAAGAAGTCTTGATATATGGCTAGATACCTCCCAAGTCTTACACATAAGAGAATTATTAATTAGGAATTAATTACAAACTCAATGGGATTGAATCATAAAAGTCTTAGTTAGACTGGGACTCTAATTTACTGTATACTAGCCAACATGTTTTGAAAAGCCATAGGGTCACACACAAAAGAAGTGAGAGGAGATTCAAAATGTTTGAATGGTTTAATGATATTAGATATCATTAAAAGATGAATTAAAAAAGAAGAATGAATAACTAGGCTTAGAGCCCTATTGGAGTGTAGGAAATAAAAAACTAGGGTTTTTGAGAACTGAGCCCTAGGGGCCTAATTTGAGGTGCTATTTAGGTCAGATTTAAATAGTCCTTTTAAGTGTCAAAAAGGCCATAAATTAGACCATTACCTGATTATCTATAAGGCCTTGTTAAGCCATATAAAATCAACCTAGACAAGCCTATTATGTAAATATGCATAAACTCAATTTTAGGCTTACGTGCATGGCTTGGTTAGGAGCCTATGTCATTCGCTTCTTAGGTTTGGGCTAGGTCAGATTTTAAGCATTAATAATTTGACCTAAGAGGATATAAAAGATTATAAATAGATCTTTAATGATCAGCCAACATATGAGAACACACATAAGCAATTTGAATAGCCACCACATAAAAAACCCTCTACACGCATTTTTCCTCTCTTATTCATCTTACTAGTGCCTAAAAATTCACATAGCCTCTCCCCTTAATCTTCTTGTGTGGATACCTTAGAGGTGTTCCTTGTAAGGATCACTATGGTTTGTGACCAAGCTAAAGAAAAGGAATTGCATGAGTTTATAGATAATAGTAAACACTAAAAATGGTGCTATGTTTTCTATTGTTTATGATTTTTGAATCTTTCAGATCCATTATCATTGTATGGTTTTCATAAAAAATTTTAAAACTTCCACTGCGTTTGCATCATGAATACTAACACAAAGTGCTTTATATTAAAGGCAAGAGTGAGTCACTACTTAGTAGGTCAAATCGTGATGTAAACCTAAGAGATTCTAGGGTTTGAGAGTCCCCTATTATTTATATCCACCAAATAATACTAATTTTCACTCTTATAGTTTCAAAACCAAATAAATCCCTTTTTAAGCAATTTTTATGATTGAAATAAATAAATCATATTTGCACATTTTTTTTTCAATATTTATTCAACATTAAAACATAAACTAAATTTAATTGGTATGCCACAAATAAAATGATATACATGAAAGCAGGGCAAGTTATTTGATAAATTGAGGACTTTAGACCTTATAATATTTTAGGATAATGAAACTCTATGTCAAATCCCAACTTTTGGTCCAATTTACATAAAGATAGAATTGGAATTAGAAGAAAAAGTAGGAAATGAAATAGACATACGGATTGAGTAGAGTCAGTTGGTATATAAACAACTGAGTGAAAAATGACGAAAGGGCAAAAAGGGAATTACATGAGAAACTAAGGGCAAAATTGAAAATTGATATTTGGTGACAAAATGGTGTAAGGAACATGTGTAAAAGGGTGAAAAACATAGATATACATGTGAGAAATATGAAAATATGGAAAGAATAAGGTTCGAGAAACGGTCTTAGTGAATAGTGACACCTGAGCCGTGAACAGTACTTCTTGGGCCGTAGTGAAATTGACCTTACCACATGGTGGTATAAATTATGAGATGAATTATGGTATAATTTGAGATGCAATTGAGGTAATATAAAAGCCTAAAAATCCAAAACGAAATCTAGATTATGGTAAAGTATGAATAGTAATCCTTTAGGGCTGAACCAAAAATTCCAAAAATGTGCTTATAAAAATTTGAAACCTGAACATCTTGATACTAAAATAAGTAGATAGTGTGAAAATCATAGTTGCATAATTTATTTACAAGTAAAACCATTAAAAATAAATTAGTCAAATTAAATGGAGAAATTGACAAATAATGAGAAAAAGATAACATGATATTTGTGTAGGGACCAATCCTAGCCCTCGAATTAAATAATGGCACATGAGATCTTCAACCTCCAAATTAAAAAAAATAAATATAAAAATAAAATATGGACACATGGAAAAAATCTTAGCGTTATATTTGTCATTCCCTTTAATCTCCACAATTGGTGCCCACCTATTAATGTAAATTAATCATAAGAAATCAGCCAACCCTTCTCTCTTCTCCCCTTCAAGTGGCCAAAATTTCCTCTTCCATTTCTCCCTATTTCATTCATCTTACCATGCCAAATAATCATCAATCATCATACTTTAAAGGTTACTTTATTTATCTACTACCATAGCCTCTTTAAAAGTGTATTGAAAGAGAAGAATTTAGAAGAAAAAAAGAGGTGAAGACAAGTGTTGAGATTACTCATAAGTTGGTAAGTTGATTCTTAATCTAAATAATTTATATGAGTTATTTGTGGTTTATAGATAATTGATTATGAATTTAAGTTGAGATTATAGGTTTGATAAAATTTTGGTGAATTTTTATGTGAGGAAAACCAATATAAAAGTTAAAGAATAAAGGATTAGTGATGGAAAAAGGGGATTGAAGAGTAATTGAAGAGGATTAGAGAGATTTTATGTTGATTGAAAATCCATTTGTGGTATGTGTATTCTTCAGTATGAGTTATGTGCTTTAAGTCTCATATAAGTAGTAATTTTCATGTGGTAGTGGTTAGACAAGAATTGATTGTTAGACTTAAAGTAAGGTAATAGAGACTAAGTATTTATGAAAAGAAAAATGAGAAACTACAAATCCCATATGGACTAAAACTTATAGAGACATTCAAAGTGAAGTTATGATGATTAGTATATAGTATTATTACACTAATGAGTATAAAAATTATTATTAAAAATTTGATTAAAGATGTCTAAACATAGAATTAAATGATTCTTTACAAGACTTGAGAATATATAAAAAGTTTATAATTAGATATAACTAGAGGTTAATAATTAGAGATTAAATGAAACCTAATAGTAAGATGAATAATTTGAGATATCAAAAGTATATGAGTTCATGTTTTAGAAGAATATATGTGAATTCTATATGATAGTCGAAGTTTTAAGAATTAGTTTGATATTTATTATGTTGAAATTGGTATGCAAGAAATTTAAAAATATTTATGAGCTAGATGTTCAGAAGTTATACAAGAAAAATAAAAGTGTATGGATATTAGATATGTATGCAAGTAAAGTAGTATATGAGATATAAAAGGTATATATGTGTCACTTGAAATAAAAGATTAACTACATGAGAATACAGAGATATATAATTATGTGTATCAATTAAGAAACTTTTATTGAAAAGAGAATTAAAGAAAATGAATAAGCTAACTAGATATTATTTAAGAGAATTTAAATTAATAAAAGAACATATGAACTTAGATAACAAAATTAATATAAGGGTAATTATAGAAGGAAAAATTTTATATTGATCTGGCAAATAGAATTAATATGCATACATGTTATTATAAAGTTGTAATTTAAAATATGGGTAGAAGAAAGTAATTAAAGTACATAAGAACTCTTACTTATAACTCATTTAACTTGATAAGAAATGTTATCATATTTAATAATCAACTAGTATATTTGTTAGTTCTAGCCTCAATTGGACCTAGTACAACAAAGGCTCATGTCTATCTATTTCATTTAGTAATATATATCTGATAGCCTTGCTACACAGTCATGCATATAAAATCTCAAAAAAATTAACAATCATTACACATTTAGCATGCAAACAATGCTTATTATGGATTTTTCTTACATGTGGCTTTAACTAGTCTGCTTCAGCTTTTATTAGGACTCGATCCACTACTTGGCTTGCCTTAATTGATAACCTATGCATTAGCAAGAAAGCCAATGCACTGAGTATAATTGTTTAGTGGTGTATTTTTAAGTATAATTGCTCAGTGGTGTATTTCTAATACTATGGAAATTAAATCTTTAATTTTTTTAAAAATAATCATTAGTATAAACATGCTCTAATTATGTCCTTATTCCCTTATCTTTTGTTACTTATAACATTTTAATATATATATATATATATATATATATATATATATATATATATATATTATTCATAACTTTGTTGTCTCATCCCAACTTACCTTTCTATTGAGTAATGATTGGGTGTTTTTGCCTATTATGCTTGTTCCTCAATAAGAGTTTGACAACAATTTAACATATTTCCTTATGTCATGCTTTATAGTATCTTTAAGAATATGCTCATATCTTTCCTTAATGTATTCTTGTGATAATAAGTTCATTCATAATTATACATTTCCTAATAAACTTAGGACATATGTTCTTTCTTCATATATATAACATTTATGATAAAAAGTATTTATGTACTAATAATAATGTATGTTATTTTATGATTAATTCCTTTTATCTGTTATGATCTTCCTCTAATTAATTTCCTTTCCTTTATTTCCCTTTTCCTAGGTCTTAATATTATAATATCTTTATTGGTATATAAATCATTTTTAAATTCATCATTCTTCTTTATTCGACCCATATTTGGAAGACATAGGCTTAACACTGGATATCAAGATCTATCTCGTATAGTGGCCCATATAATGGACCTAGACGTTAGTGCACACCATCCATCTGATAGCAGGGATCAGTCCCATAGAACCTCCTAATATCGAATGGTAGGGATCAGCCCAGATGAACCTCTCAATAAATGGGATAGTAAGGATTAGCCCTGAAGGACCTCCTAATACCCCAACGTAGGTGGATAGTAGGGATCAGCCTCGAAGGATCTCCTAATATCCAAGTAAAGCAGATAGTAGGGATCAGCCCTAGTAGACCTCCCAATATTCAAAAGTGTGCAGGGCTCTCATCAGAATCTCAACATTACACCTGCCATAAAATAAGGCAATAATCCTCATGGATCAAAACCTTAGCAGCTACTAACTTTTTAGTTGATCGGTCAACCTATCTAGCAAGTGTCTAACTAATATGGGCCTTAACTCTAATTTTATTCAGTTACCAAATTTCATTAGTCATTTATCTCATGTCAACCAGGTTTAAATATTAATAGGTTCATATGTCATTGCCTGCATACCTTGTATCTCATGGTCTCATTTCTTTTCTCTTTCTTATTATATATCCCCTAGTAGTGATTTTTCATATGAATTCAAACATATATTCTTTGTTATGATAATCTCATTCTCATGTTCACAATTATAATATACTTTTCATTATCATGGAATGCTCATAAGAATTATTGTATATTCTTGTGTAATTATTGTATGCCCCGACCTTGGTATTATATTTATTTTACTCATAGGAATCTTTATCGTTATCCTTCACTATCTTACAAGATAGCATCGAGTGTTTAATATGTATATTCTTTGTTCTCTCACTATGATTTTAATATGTATATTTATATTTCTAGTATTCTTCCTTTATTTAATTAAAGTACCTTTATTATATTCATATAATAATTCTTTTTATGTGTATACATTTACTTTGTTTGTTTAACATACAGTCTCTCTCTCTTAGGGACATAACAATTTCACCCTACCTTAGTTCCATAATTAATCCACCTTAATTTCCTTTAGGTCATGTCTATAAATATAATTAATTTTGCCCTAATTCTTGATGGGTAATTCTCGTGTTATTTGTTTAAATCTTAACCTCTCAATTATGATATAATTTTATTTAATTCTTATTATATATATTTTATTTCTTGTCCTTTCTTTAATTATTATTATTATTATTATTATTATTATTATTATTATTATAGTCTTAATTGTTTAATAAGTTACTTATGCATTTACATCTTCTCATTATTTCTCATAATTGATTCCCTTTATTTAATGGTAGCAAAATACGTGTATGTACATTTACCTTGTACATCTATCATATTTTTGTTACATAACCCATTAAGTTGTATAAGTATTTCTATAACTCACTTTTTTACTTGTAGTTCATTTAAATTTATTTTTCTTCGACCAAGTATTCATAATTAATTCAATTTTATCTTTATTAAATTAATTCCT
>CANXYI011609610.1:0-10865 GCA_948208565.1 Hura crepitans
ATATTATAAGAACATTTTTGGTTAATAAATGAGCTTTAAATGAGCACTTAGCCAACTAGTTAGACACCCAATGCATGGGTTGACTAGTCATCTTAGGGTTTTACAACTGCTAGTTATCTAATATTCAGGCAGTGGATATTATTTGTGGCTAAAGATGTCTACGAACTAATCTCCATTATGTCACCCAAGTGTTGAGATTTTATTTGTTGCTAAGGAGGCCCACGAGTTGATCTCTATTATGTCACATTTTTTATAAATGTTTATTTGTGGTTAGGGAGGCCTACGAGCTGAGTTCCATTATGTCAAATAGATTTTACTTAATTGTGTCTAGAGAGGCTATTAGTTGATCTCTATTATGGCACGCATGCCGGTGCAGCAGCATAGGTCCATAATAGGGACCACTGCACTAGTTTAATTTTCCCTCTCGATTTAGTGTCTATTAGGGATGTCACCTGGGTTGGGCCAATTAAAGTAATTAAACAAGATTGATAGATACAAATATAACTAGGAAACTAAATACAAGGGGCATTTTATTAATTTTCTACAGATAATAAAAAAATGTTTAAAATTGTGTAGTACATGTGTAAAATGACTTATAATGATTAAAAGCATAAATTATATTACTTGTGATAAATTAACTAAATAATTACAGGCAAAAATACCTTAGGGGTAAAACAGTAATTAAGTATGCTAGTTCTTTAACTTAACTAGGATATCAGTCCAAGATTAGAATGAAATATAACATATGAATTAACCTTTGCACATGTTTTTAAATGCTTGAATTCAACACTGAATATTTTTATACTCATCATACCTATTTTGGTGCGTAGGTACCCAACATAGGTATGTCACCTCGTAAAGCATGCAGCAGTGGTCAAATGTCATATAGAGAAGACAAGTTATGTATAGATGTATGATTTTGCACTCTATGTACTTAGGTAAGGGATAGGGGTGTGATGTATATAAAGGCCACAAGATAGTATATGTATGAATGAGTTGTTTGGTAATAATCCCTATGATGGTTTTGTTATTTACATGTGATCTATATGCATTCTTGTGAGTCTCAAGCTTCGTATGTTTTTATGGTGGCCTAAGGCCTGTGACTGCTATGTGTTAAGTAATGTTAAAAGGATGATATTTGGGGGACCAAAAGGGTCTAAGAGATACGATATACAATATTGAAATGTTTATAGGTAGATATGAGTTTTGGGATAGTGACCGGGGCATTTATTGTAGAAGATTTGCATCTCAGTGATTGCAGCTTCAATGACTCGACTGTTGCAAAATGATGTGAAGTTTGTGTGGGTTGATAAATGGTAAGTGAGTTTTGATAAACTGAAAGAAAAACTAACTAAATCTCCTATTCTTGCTCAATCTGAACATGGAAAATACTTTAAGATCTATAGTGATGCATCACATAATAGGCTTGGTTGTGTGTAAATGGAAGATGGGAAAGTGGTAGCTTATGCCTCTAAGAAATTAAAGCCATATGAATAAAATTACCCAATGTATGACTTAGAACTAGCTATTATAGTGTTTGCATTGAAAGTGTGAAGGCACTACTTTTATGGTGATAGATGTTATATCTATATTGACCATAAAAGCCTGAAATACCTCCCTACATCAAAGAGTTAAACTTGAGGCAATGGCATTAGAAGCAACTAATAAAAAACTACAACTATTTTGTCGATTACCATTAAGGAAAACCAATATAGTCATAGATGCATTGAGTCAAAAATTCATAGCAGGATTCAAAGCTATGAACGCCAAGGTTGAATACACTAAAGATAATGTGTAACACCCAGAAAATCACTGTTTGGTGAATTGTAACCCTCGAGCTTGATACAATGCTATTTAAGGCACTAAAGGGTAACTTAGTAGCTGAAAGGTGTTTTGGTCAATCAAACTTTGACCAACCAAAAAGTGATAAAAAAGAGTGAATTAAAAATTTTGGCAAAACCAATAAATCATTTCGAGCTGAGAATTGATGAATAAGGACCTCAGTTAGGGTTGTGTCAGGATAGCCTTGGGAAGTGCTCAGATAGACCTAAAAATATCATACCCTATAGCTAAAAAATTCTAATGAGTCCATTGAAAAAGGAATTTCAATATTCTGAGGTCATTTGTTAATTTTTTAGAATTTTTGAATTACGTGGGTGAATAGTAACCCTAGGTACTATAGGAGTTTTAGGGTGAAATTTTGTGGTACCCTTAATGAATATATTCGAGGTTTTTTGAGACTAGAATTATGATTTTTAGAGGTCGAGAGAAATTATTATGAATTTTCAAAAGTTTAAGATAAAATAGAATTAATTTAGGCCATCTGATCGACACGTGGTACAATCGTGGCAATCTACGTTGCTTATGTATCTAAAGGGACATGTGTGTATGGTGGATAGTAAGAAAAGAAGTCATCTTCTCCCACTACCAAAGAGAAGCCGACGCAATTCTCTCATAGATGCCACCACCATTTTTCAATTCTTTCTCTTTCCTCCTATTCCAAAAACACCTAAAATTTATATGGTTCTAAACCTCTATGCCCTAAAACCATTCCAACTGACAAAAGTAGAAAAGGATGGCTAGAAATGAACTTACAAACACTTGATGAATAATGCTTTTTTGATGTGTAAGTGATTCTTTCCAAGGTTCCTTATTTTTCTTAGGGAGCATTTTGAGGTGTAGATATTATCCATAAAGAGAGATTTCAATTTGGTGTTGTTTATAATTTTGTAGGAATTTTCAAAGTTTGAACCCTAATATAAAAGTTTAGGAAATGGTGGACAAAGGTGAGGGAAGATGGATTCAGTGGTTATAGAGTAGCTTTGACATGACTGGGAGCCTGTTGTAAGTGAATTTAACTAAAAAATATCTTCTATGTTAGGAAAATTTAGATTGAAGCTTTGGGTGTGTGTATGGAAGTTGTGGCTGCATGGTTATTTATGTGGGTATATATGTAGAATGCTTGTTAGGATGTGCAAATTAAGGATATAGGATGACATGGATGTGAATTGGATGTGAAAAAGATGTGTAGGTACGTGTTACATGCATGACTATGTGTAAGTCATATATGTCATGGTATGACAATAGATGTATGGCATGAATGTATGGGATGTATGGTGGCAATATGGTGTAGGACATGTGAGTAACATGGAATGAATAAGAAATGGTATGATTATGTGAAAAGAATTAATAAGGTATGTTGTATGAATTATGTATGTAGGATGAATTTGTGAGAACATGTAATGTAATAGGTAAAGTGGAAAATGTTAGATGAAAGAATAAGAATTTAATTAAGAGATGTTGTTTAAGATTTTAGGGATTGAAATAATAGATTAATATGCTAAGATAAATGTAAAGTTGGATAGGGTAAAGTATTTTAGGATATAAGGTATTGAGGTGAAAGGAAAATAAAATGGGTTAATAGGTTGGTGAGAAAAAGTTACTAAATGAATATAACTTTCATGCAAAAAGAACCTATAACTGTCCAGGAAATTATGATAACCCGTAACTATCCGTAAATATGACTGGATGAAATAAATTTATATCTGTGTCTTATTAACTGAAAAATAATTAAAATAAATATCTAGGAGTGGAAAAGTGATTAGATGAATTAAATTATAATTAGAATAGGTTAGAGAATTGCATAATTAATAAAAAGCTGATGGGATAAATTATAAGATAAGAGAAGAAATTATTAATACATAAATAATGTATGGACATATGCAAGAAAACTAATACCTAGAAATTTTTTGGACTTCATGATATAGAAAGAGATTGTAATTAATAGAGACCTAAAGACATGTGTATGGTGTAGTCCTTATAAAGAATTCCACAAAGTATATTGAGCAATTATCAAATAGTACAAAAAATAAACACGATTATAAATATAGTAACAATAAGAATAAATTACTAAACTTGGGAACTAAATTTTTTTAATATAATGTATGGAAGAAGTGACATAAAAGCCATAGAGTATAATATTTTAGGGGGCATGGAAGTGAGGTAAAATGAACATAAGTTAGCAAAAAAGTGATACTAGAGCAATATGCAAAAAGAGATAGAAAGACAATTAAATAGCATTAATGAAAAGAATGGAACCTAAGTTGAGGACATGGTAATTTGCTTAAACAGGAAGGATGTTAAATGAAATTTGACTGATAAATAAAGTAAGCTGATCAAATCAAGGATATGATTAATTATAAATATTTCAGATATTGAATATAATGGTTGTAAAAGATAATTGAAAGGGAATCTTAGGAGTACTGGTTGTCTATACACTGGATAGGTTAACCGATCAACTAGGGATTTACTACTGCTAGAGGATGAATCTGTGTGGATTTTAGCCTATGTATGATGGGTGTAGTCACTGAATATTGATTTGAGCCTGGTACCCAATCATGGGTTTTGGGGGGTCTCCAGACTGATCCTTACTATCTACCAACTGTGTTGCTGTGATGATTTTATAAGGATATTGGGAGGTCTTACGGGGCTAATCCCTACTATCCCCTTTTTGATATTGGGATGTTCTTAGGAACTAATCCTTACTATCAGGTGAAGGGTGTGTACAGACACCGATGTCTAAAATGTGGGCCACTATATAGCTTGGTCTTTTATTCGATTGTCGGACTAGGTAGGTGCAATTGGCGAGGCCTAAAATGGGGGCTATTGCACAGTGTGATTCTTATTACTAATGGTTGGGATTTCTTCTTGAATTGTGGGGTATAAATAGACTAATTAAAGAATTTGAACAGACTTAAAAGATATTTTTAAGAACTGGAAGATAAATTGTGATGATTGAGATAACCTATAAGTAAATACCTTATAAACAGGAAATAAGCTATCAAGGGTGATAGAATAAACCTATGTAATCTTAATAAGACTCTTAAAGGAAGTAAAAGACTGATGAAATGGATAATGAATAGGGAAACCTATATAAAGAAATAAGTTATAAAAGGAATTACCTAATTCAAGTAAACTAGGCAATAACCTATACATATATACATAATGAATAGAGCTAAATGACAGAGAGTTTATTAGGGAATAGTAAGAATATATGACCAAACTATACAAGTGACGTAACTTTTACATGGTAAAAGGAATTGGAATGGGGGAATGTTAGCATAGATCATAACTAAGTAGTAATAAAATGATAAGTAAAGATGAAATAGCATTTGCAACTCTATGTTATGTGTGTAGTCAAGGTGACATGAATCAATTAATAAATAGTCATAACTAGAAGCTTTAAAAGAGAGACTGGAATTCATAAATAGATGTTAGTAAATTCTTATGTGCACTTGCATGTGATAGTGATACATGGTATGTTTGTTTAAATTCACCATTGAGTGCATACTTAGCGTATCAGGTGTCCGATGCATATGTGGTAGATTTGAGAGGTACAATGAGGATGACTAGTAGTGCAAACAAAGACTATCTAGGTATGACATTGTTTGACTTGATTGTGTTATTTTAGTAGATAGAGGCACTCATGCATATTACTATGGGTAGTTAAGTGTTATAATGCTTAGTTGCCAATATGATAGCCTAAAATAGTGTGGAATGAGTCCTTAGCTATATTAACTTCCTAGGCTTATGTTTGATAGTTAGATTAGGCTTGGGAGTGTTATATGCCTAGGAGCCTTACTATAGATCACTGGAGCAGCTAAACAAAGTATCTACGTCTATAGGGGAAACCTAATTAAAAGTTAAACGAAAGCCCCCTACAAAAATCCAATAATGGGTGACCTCATGGGAAATAGCATACTTTTCCTGTTTTCTTTGAAAAGAGCTAAGGGGTATTACATTTAGTGGTATTAGAGCCAAGTTTAGGTTCTCTTAGGTAGTAATACATGAGTGCCTTAGGAATTTCTAGATATGGATAGTCGCTACACTAATAATAAATGAAGATTCCTAGTAAACAATTGATGTAATACTATGTGAATTTCTTTGAAAAGAAAATAATGGGCTAAAGTGATGGTGTTATGACTTTGTATGATCCTCTTCCTCCTAAACTAAGACTGCTAATGCTGTAACTAAAGCCATGGAAGGGTGATAATGCCCTAATAGAGAAGTATCAAGCTCTATGGATGGTAGAAGGGGATGGCATAGTTAATTGTGCAAATAGAGAATAAAAGCAATTGAAAGAAGAAAGTATAGTACCCTTGTGTAATGAGTAATGACTGTAAGATGATTATCAGGCCATTGAGGCTTCTGATATGAGGGAAAAGGTTAAGATTGGCTCAGTATTAGGAATAAAGAATAGATAAGAAGTAAGGGGGAGTTAGGATAGTTTTTTAGGAACCCCAGTACTTGTTAGGAGGCAAATGATGCTGCAAGGAAGTAATAAGAAGAAAAAGGAAACCTGAGGAAACCATAAGAGATGGAAATGGTAAAGTAAACCTAAAGGTTAGTAACAAGGAAGGAACGACTGATATATTATAACTAGTGAGATTGAATGTTTTTAGAACATGAAAAAGGGACACTAAGTGACCCACGAGTAATGAAGTTTAGTAGTTACTTGTAGCCTTGAGACATACCAAAAGAGTTGTCTTCAACTTTTAAAGGTTATAGAGAATTATGAGACTAAAGTATAGGTTACCTATATTAAGGTGCAATAGGAAATGTGAGAGTTAAGTAGGAAAATGGGATTGGTGAAGTCAAAAGTACATAGAAGTGCGATATCAAGGATTAGTAAGAGTGAATCATAGGATACATTATTGCAAAAGAGTTAGGACATGACTGAGGATAGGAATTATAGGCTATTGATTTTCCTTGATGTATTTCTCACTAGGCTGAGGCATTGTATTGTAGTGCTTAAGTTGCATCTTGCATTTGCATACTTCCATTGTACATGACATATTTTTTCATGATAAAAACTCTATGCATGTCTTTTAATGATTGACATGGCATGATAATAGCCTTAAGACAGAAAGGACTTAATAGAAAGAAGGAAAAGAGAAAGGAATAATGTGATGGTAATAGAGAAAGGGGATAAGGAAACCCTAAGTAGAAAGAGGATGGAAACTAGTGTTGATACCTATGAGTATGTTCGAGAAAGGATTTAGATGTCAACATAAAAACTTTACAAGGACATAGAGAGAATGAAGCAGTAGTAGGTATTTGACTAGTTTATGGTAAATAGAGATAGTTAGCTTACTACTTCAAAACATAAGAGGGGAAGTAGACCAAGTGGCTAACTAATAAATAATATCCATAAAAAGTTTGGCATACAGGAACTATTTGGCATCTAAGAGAAGTTTAGAGACTAAGTGTATTGAGATATTAAAAGAAATGAAAGCATGATTGAATGAACTAGTTAGAACAAGAGACGAGGGAAGAATAATATAACTTACATATAGGATAAGCAAAGAAGTTAATCTAGGTGGAATTATGAAAAAGTGAACCAAAGACCATATTGGTAAATAAAAAGGAGAAAGATATAACCTAGCATTCAAAGGTGTTAAATGAAAGCTTAAGTGAGAAAAACTATTACAACAAAGTTATGCAAGGATATTACTTGGTAATGTTAAGGTAATATTGGAGATTTGCATACAATAATGAGAGAAAATGTATAACTAGGAGAGGTAGTGAAAGTACGTAGTTTGACATCCTTTTAATGCTAAGAGGCTAATGGAATTAAATGTGATAGTATTGAGAGTATATGGAGGGAGTTGCACCCACCTTAAGAGAAATCTAGACTAGGGAGTTTGACTAGTACAAGACTAAAGATGCAGCTGTAAAGGATTAGATGCATAGGGATACAAAGGTTTAACCCTTATAAAAAGAGACAATAATAGAAGTACAGTAAAGGAATGTAAAAATGACTAATCAAATGACTACAGGAAATTTCAAGGATGAAATTTCTTAATAGGGGAAGATTTGTAATGCCTAAAAAATCACTGTTTGATGAATAGTAACCCTTGAGCTTAATACAGTGCTGTTAAAGGAACTGAAGGGCAACTTAGTAGCTAAAAGGGGTTTTGGTCAACCAAACTTTGACCAAGCAAAAAGTGTTGAAAAAGAGTGAATTGAAAATTTTAGCAGAACTAATAAATCATTTCGAGTTAAGAACTAATAAATAATGACCTCAGTTGGGGTTATGCTAGGATAGCTCTAAGAAGTGCCTGGACGGACCCAAAAATATCATACTTTGAAGCTCAAATTTTCCAATGAGTCAATTGAAAAAGTAATTTTAATATTTTGAGATCATTTGCTATTTTTGTTAGGAATTTTTGAATTACGTGGGTGAATAGTAACTCTTGCTACTAGAGGAGTTTTGGGATAAAATTTTATGGGAACCTTAATGAATATAATTAAGGATTTTTGGGACTAGAATCATGACTTTTGGAGGACTAGAGAAATTATTATGAACATTCAAATTGAAAACAAAATAGAATTAATTTAGGCCGTCCGATTGACACGTGGCATGATCGTGGCCATCCACTTTGCTTATGTATCTAAAGGGATGTTTGTGCATGGTGGATAATAGGAAAAGAAGTCATCTTCTCCTATTTCTAAAAAGAAGCTGACGCCATTCTCTCATGGATGCCTCCACCATTTTTCAATTCTTTCTCTCTCTTTCCATCTGTAAAACACCTAAAATTTTAATGTTTTTGAATCTATATGATGCCTCAAAGCCATTCTAACTGATAGAAGTAAAAAAGGATGGCCAGAAATGAAGTTATAAGTAATTGATGAATAGTGCTTTTTGATGCGCAAGTGATTCTTTCCAAGGTTCCTTATTTTTCTTTGGGAGTATTTAAGGTGTAGATGTTATCCCTAAAGAGAGATTTTAATTTGGAGTTATGTATAATTTTGTAAGAATTTTCAAATTTCGAGTCCTAATATGGATGTTTAGGAAATGGTGGACGAAGGTGGGGGAAGATGGATTCAATGGTTTTGGAGTAGCTTTAATATGACTGGGAGCCAACTGTAAGTGAATTTAACAGAAACATGTCTTGTATGTTAGGAAAATTTAGATTGAAGATTTGGGTGTGTGTATAGAAGTTGTGGTTGCATGGGTCTTTATGTCGGTATGTATGTGAAATGCATGTTATGATGTGTAAATTAAGGATATAGGACGATATGGATGTGAATTGGATTTGAAAAGGATGTGTAGGTATATGTTACATGCATGACTATATGTATGTCATGTAGGTCATAGTATGACTATGGATGTATGGCATGAATGTATGGGATGTATGGTGTCAATATGGTGTAGGACATGTGAGTAACATGGAGTGAATAAGAAATGGTATGATTTTGTGATAAGAATTATAAGGTATGTTGTATGAATGTGTATGTAGGATGGATGTGTGAGAACATGTAATGTAATAGGTAAAGTGGAAAATGTTAGATGAAAGAATAAGAATTTAATTAAGATAAGTTGTTTAAGATTTTAGGGTTTGAAATAATGGATTAATACACTAAGATGAATGTAATGCTGGATGGGGTAAAGTATTTTAGGATATAAGGGATTGAGGTGAAAGAAAAATAAAATAGGTTAATAGGCTAGTGGGAAAAAGTTACTAAAAGAATAGTAACTTTTACGCAAAAAGAACCTATAACTGTCTAGGAAATTACGATAACCCGTAATTGTCCAAAAATACAATCGGATGAAATAAATTAACGTATATGTAACGCCCGAAAAATCGGGTCATTTGAATAGTGATATCTGGGCCAAGTGATGTTCCCCGCAGTGCGAGTCATCATTCTGAGTCCGATGACTGCACATTGACTGAGAAACTTTGAATGGCCTGAAAGTGCTCAAAACGAATGAAATAAAAATTTTAGCAGAACCAATAATTCATTTTAGGCCAATAACTACTGTTTACAGAGATAAAATTTTTTTTAGGCCGGGACAGTTCGAGACCCGAGAATGTGCCTGGATGGTCTCAAAAATACCATACCTTGATCCTAAAAAATTCCACTAAGTATGATGGTGAATGAATTATAATTTTCTGAGGCCATTTAATATTTTTTCGGAATATTTTATTTTAGAGAGTGAAAAGTGTCAAAAAGTCAAATGTTGACTTTTGACCTGATATTTTATATGGGCCTTCGAAACACTAAGTGAGGATTTTTAAAATTTGAATGAATATTTTTGGAGGTCCAAGGAATATTTTATGAATTTTCAAGGGTGCACGTAAATCAAGGCAATTTGAAAACTATCCTATCGATTTAGTTCGTCCACAAAAATTTATGATCACGTAGAGGGGATTAAGATATGAATTTTAAAACAAATAGTGCAATTTTTCGAGGTCTGTATGAATTTTGGTGAATTCCCAAAGTTTTATAGCCAATTGGGCTATTAAAATTTTCTGAAAACTTTGGTTCGTCTATTTCTCGATGGAATTAGGCCATAAAATTTTACAGACATGTAATTGGGATTAAATGTGGATTTTAGGAAGAAATGGTGTATTTTTTTGATCACCGTATGATTTTTAAAAATTCTCCGAAGTTGGCATCCCTATCACAGAAATCGAGTTATTTTAGGATGCTTCGAGTGGTCAAGGGACCCACCCGCACCAAGCCAGCTGTCTTAGGAGCCATGATAAGTGTCCAAGGGATTGGACAAGTGGCAAACACTCATTGGAACAATAAGAAAAAACAAGAGAAAAAGGAAAAAAAATCATTTTGGGCTGTCTAGGAAAGTTCTGGATGCCTCTTCTCTCTTTAAATGGCCATATCTCCCTCATTTCTCATCCAAAATTCGTGATTCAAGTTTTTAAATTCAAGGGAAAAAGAATTAGGGGGAAAGGAGCTTTTAGTTGAGAGAAACAGTTCTCTAAAGTTTCGTGGTTCACGCTGCCCAGAGAAAATCTGAACGCCATCCCTCACTTTCGCTAGCCATATCTTCCTCATCCCTT
>CANXYI011609688.1:0-10440 GCA_948208565.1 Hura crepitans
CTATAGGATGAAGCAATCCAAATGGAACTTGATGCTTAGCTTTAACTTGTTGACAAGTAAGGCATCTGGTTACAAACTCAGCTATGTCTCTCTCTATGCTTGGCTATTAATAAACTATCTTAAAATCTTGATACATCTTCGTACTACCAGGATGTATGGCATAAGGAGTAGTATAAGCTTTTTGTAAAATCTGGTTCTTTAGATCCTCAACATCATATGCACAAAAATGATCATGATAATGCAAATATCTATCACTCATGATCTCATACTAAGTAGGCTTTCACTATTGAATCATACTCATTACATTCA
Organism: Hura crepitans; assembly: GCA_948208565.1. Classification (NCBI taxonomy): domain Eukaryota; kingdom Viridiplantae; phylum Streptophyta; class Magnoliopsida; order Malpighiales; family Euphorbiaceae; genus Hura; species Hura crepitans. The sequence continues at coordinate 310 of CANXYI011609688.1, forward strand.
TAAGCCTGTGATCATCCTTCTATGCATCCTTTACTTATTGTAGCAAATATGGCTTGATTTGTAGTTTTGCCAATAAACCTTTATCATCCATCAAATTTAAACTAACATTCATGGCTTTTAAAGCCAATATAAACTTTTTGCTAATAGCATCTACCACCACATTAGCTTTCCTTAGATGATACTCAGTAAGGCAATTATAGTTCTTTATTAACTTTATCCATCTTTTTTATCTCAAATTCAACTCCTTCTAAGTGGAAAGATACTTCAAGCTCTTATGATCATCATAAACATAACACTTTTCCCTATAAGGATACTACCTTTAGATCTTTAGAGCAAACGTGATATCTGTAATCGCAAGACTGTGACTCAGATAATTCTTCTTATGAGGCTTTAGCTATCTTAAAGCATAAGCAACGACTTTGCCTTTTTGCATAAGCACACATCCTAACCTATTCAATGAAGTATCACTATAGATTGTGAAATCCTTCCCTAATATCAACTGAACTAGGATCGAAGCCTTTATCAACATACTCTTAAGCTTATTAAAACTCTCTTGAAAGTTGTCATCCTAGATAAACTTGGCAATTTTCCTTAAAAGATGTGTCATAAGGGCATTAATCAAAGAAAAACCCTTACCAAACCACCTATAATAATCGGCTAAACCTAAGAAGCTTATGATCTTTATTATGTTCCTAGGTGACTTTCCATTCTATAAATACCTTAACTTTGCTAGGATTAACTTTAATGCCATTTACTAAAGTTATATATCCTAGAAAAGACACCTTACTAAGCTAAAACTCACACTTACTAAGCTTGGTATAAAGCTTCCAATCTCTCATCATCTATAAAATAGTCTTTAGATGCTTCTCATGTTTATCCCAATTCTTGGAATACACAAGGATGTCATCAATAAAGGCCATAACAAATTAAACTAAAAGTAGCTAAAAGATATGGTTTTATAAGGTCTATAAACACTATTAAAGCATTGGTAAGCCCAAATGGCATTACTAAAAACTCATAGTGGCTATATCTTATTTTGAAGGCTGTTTTGTGCACATCCACCTCTTTCACTCTTAGTTGATGGTACCTCGATCTAATATCAAACTTAGAGAAGACACTTACCCTTCTAAGTTAATCAAATAAGTCATCAATCTAAGGTAAAGGGTAATTGTTCTTAATAGTGACCTTATTCAACTATCTATAATCGACACACGATCTCAAGGAACCATCTTTCTTCTTGATAAACCAAATCGGTGCTCCCTATGGTGACACGCTCAGTCTAATAAAACCTTTATCTAATAACTCTTGCAACTATAGTTTTAAGTCTTTCAACTCTGTAGGAGCCATCCTATATAGAGCTATATATACTAGCACTATGCCTGGCAACATATCAATCCCAAACTCAAGCTCTCACTCTAGTGGTAAATCGAGTAGCTCTTTTGGGAAAACATCCTCAAACTCTGATACTACTTGTATCTGGCTTACTTTTGACTCTACTTTTCTAGTATCAACTTAATGGGCCAAATATACTTGGCAACCTTTCTTTATTAATCTTCTTACCACTACTGTTGATATCACATTAGACATAAAGTCCAATCTCTATGCCATAATTATAAATTCTATCCCATCATTAACCTTAAGCATACTTTGCTTCCTTCTATAGTCTATAATTGCATGATACTTAGACAACCAATCCATGCTTAAGATCAAGTTGATCTCATTGAAAAACAACTTAATGAGGTTAGCTACAAACTCATATCCTTGTACTAATAAGGTATAATCTTTGTACACTTTGTTCACAATAACATGTTAACCTATCAGGTTACTAACCATAATCTCAATATTAAGCTTCTCTGATACTAACCCCTGATCTAGTGTCTATGCAGTGAAGATATAAAAATGTGTAGACCCTAAATCTATAAGTGCTAAAGTAAATCAAAGAGTTAGAAAGTACCCATTATTACATGAAGCGAATTAACTTCTTCTCTAGTTTTAATGGCATATTGTCTCACTGGTGCTCTACTTCTAACTTGTCTCTTTGACTACCCCCAGCTCGATCTCTTGTATCTTTTTTATCTCTCTTTTGAGTATAATCAATAGGTCTTGATAGATAATCATTAAATATATAGCCTTTAGAGCCATATCCCTAGCATACTCTTAACATGGTTTTCAAACATGTACCTTGGTGTCTCCTACTACAATGCTCATATTGAGGTGGCGATGCACTGTTAGCTATGGTTCTTTGGGCACTTGTAGTTTGAGTCTATTACCTAGACTAAGTTTTTAATCCTTGACTTGACTTCTTGTCTAGTCCTATTTCTGACTCGACCAGTGCTTTGGCTAATCGCCATTTTGTTTCTTATCTATTATAGAGGGTGAACTAGTTTGCCCTTGCTAAAAAGACCTCTTCCTCTAGAATCTATCTTATTTTTCTCTCATCTTTTGAATCTCTTCTACTATGTGGCAAGCCGTAACTAAAGTTAAGAAATCCCTTATCTTTATAAGAGCTACCTAAAGCTTAATGACAAGGTTACGCCTCTTTTCAAACTACTTGCATCGGTCCTCTTTGGTAGAAACCATCTTCTTGGCATATGAGCCAAGATTTGCAAAGTATTTCTTATATTTTGATATGGATCCTTATCTTTGCTTCAAGTCCATAAACTCTTACCACTTTTAGTCTAGATATTGTTCAATGACGTACTTTTTCTTGAACTCTCAAAGGTAAAACTCCTAAGTCAAGTCCTCTAATTGCTTATGTTTTGTGATAGTCCCTTACCATTTTAGGCTTTATTTTGAAGAAGACAAGTTTCACAAATCATATACTCTTTTGGGTTACACCTCATTTATTGTATAATCTTGAGTGTTCTGTCTAGCTAGTACTCCACTTTACTAGCATCACTAGCTCTTTAGCCTTAAATCTTTGGCCCCTATCTTTTTAGTGCTTTATAAATAATTCTTTTATAGGGCCTGAGACTTTGGTTGTACTGGTGGAGGTGAAACTAGCTTAGCTATAGCAATTGTAGCAGCAGTAACAACCACTTGCCAAATTGATTCTGTCATTTGCTCTAACCAAGCAGGTTGAAATTGTGGTCCTTAAGATGCTTGCCTAGTATCACTCGAAGTGACTATCTTAGCTCTAGAGGCCTCTTATCCTACTATAGTCAAAGTATGGCTCTTAACTTCCTCATCACTTAATAGTCTAGATTGACTCATCCTCAAATCTATAGGAAAAAGAACATATTATAAGCCTCAATATGTATAATTATGTGATGTGCACTTTTTATATATGCCTAAATTAGAGCTCTGATACCACAAATATGACACCTTTTACCCGATCCAATCATAGACTTGAATAAGAAGTGACACACAAATTGATATCCGAACTACTCTTATAGAAAACCCTTATAAATTAAAGCCTTGCTTTTTAAGAAAAAAATTTCTTTACATATATTCGATTATAAAAATGTAAAAAATCAAAAACCATTTTGCAAGGCATACTAATGGGGTACTCATATCGAAAATCTAGTAGCATAATAGCTATACTAGGACTCTATCCCAAATAGTGATCTACATAAAAACAACACTTCTAATACTCACAACACATCTCATCATCATTTAGGTCCATCTAACCCTCCAACTCCATCTCAACGTACAACAAGCATAAATTAAAAAGAGGTATCATATATGTCATACATCATTATGCATACATATATAAATAAGATGTAATATAGTATTAAAGGGTTAGAAAATTATTTACATTATAGATAGGCTTAATACATCGATTACACAAGAATGTCTCTATATGAGTACAATACAGATTATACTAAAGAAAAGAAAAATACCAAAAGAATCTTTTCTTGATTAACTTTATGATATTAAGGCTTTGACTCATATCTTATTCTTTAAGCTATGGATCATAAAATGAAAATGATGCACTAAGTGAATGCTTAGTGGTGTATTCAATTTAACATATGTATAATCACATGCTTTACATATATTAATATTTAAACCAACTAAAATAATATTTCCTTTAATCATGCATATGCAAAGCACACTAAATAATACAGAAATGCATAAGCCATAACTTATAATAATCATAATGATATCTCATACATACTAGACATGTTTATTAAATTTAATCTTAGCTGCTCCTAAAAATAACTTGATTATACTTCTTTTCATTCTTGGTTTCAAGTTTTACTATTTTAAAATTATGCTTATACTTAAGAGATAACTATCCAAAACTGATAATAGGACTGACTAGGCCAAAAGGCTACATTTATTAAAGGATCCTATCTAGACCTGAAGGTCATACCTAAACCTAAAGGTCATATCTAGGCCTGAAAGCCATATCAATCCGAAGATTGTATCTGAGCCCAAAGGTCACAATGCACTAAAAGGTATGCTAGTAGTTATATTAACTCCCTAGTTGACCGGTAAACTTATCCAATCTAAGTTGTCGAATTATATAGGGAATTATCTTAATTATTATGTTCTCATTCTTACATTCTCTAATTTGAGCCTTTAATTAGGTCATTTGATTCTTTTTAATGTTATACAAGGCCATATAAATCTTACTTACTTGCAATGCTTACTATCTTGTCTTACATAAAGGTTGCATATCATACAAGGCATAACAGATGCTTAATTACTTATGTAAATAATCAAGTATATATTTTAACTTAGAATAAAACCTCATAATCTTAGATTTACATACTTTAACCATTTTGCTTTATACATAATCCATAGCAAGCAAATTCACTTTATACCCTAAATGTAGGAAATATAACATTGTTATCATTTAGGTAATTACAACATATTTGCATTTCTCATATACCACATAATGTTTATACCTTTTTAGTAAGACATTAAATATGGCATAAAGATATAATTGAGGTTCCATAAAGGACTCAGCCACCACAAAGTGACATGGCCTACCAATAATTATTAATATGATCATATATAACATAATCACATTTTAAATCATCATCATTTTCTTTACTAACATAAGCATATTTTGTTGCATTATAAGCCATAATTATGGTTATCATTCACCATAAGGCATTCGGTCTCACTTAACAAAAGACCTTAAGCATCCAAAACATCATCATATCATAGATTTAGGCATCATCCATAATCAAACATAATAACAATTATCACAATTCCAACAATTACACTAACAAGTATATTTATATAAAGCCATAAACGCACTTTATATGTCCATACACTAATGTAATGAATATGTTAACTTGAATACACTTCCAAATATATCAAAATACACCACAAATCCTTGATTAAGCCTTCTCTTTCCCCTTAGCTCTACTAGGTCTTTCTTTCTCTACATATATAATAAAACATAAAATTAGAAAATTCATAATAAATTCAATACATCTTTGAAATCAATTCTAATCATATATATGTCTTCTTGGGCACCCATAGATCATAGGAAAAATATGCAACCAAGAAAAAACTTACTTTTTAAATTTTAGGTTACTATTCACTCTCTCTTACATACACTAAAATCTTATCTTTTTAACTTTTCTTGTTTGAATGGTAGTCTAGAGGTTGTGAAGAGGTTGATTGTTAGTTTATAAGTGAGAAATTAGGGTCAGAATGAAGGAGGAAGAAGAAAGTAATTGTGAGGGTTCTCTATTAATGCCATCGACTTAGTTAGAAGAAAATAAGAAGAAGAAATATTACAATTCCATATTTGACCTCTTATATGTCTTATCTTGACCTTTGACTTGGTAGTCAAGATCTTTCTCCTACACCATCTAATAGTCATCTATTTTAAAACCTTCTTCCTTTAGTTTCTTTTAATTCTTCCATTATTTTCTTTTAATTATTCCATCTACTAATTAACCCTCATTTTTAACTTTATATGCCTATAAAATCATTCAATTAAGATTTATAAACCTCTAAAAGCTTATGCTTAAAAATTGAGAAAAATTAAAATAAAATCATACTTCAATCCTTTCCCGATTTTAAGAAAAATACTTCCTAATATTTAAAAACTCCAATTCCAAAGCCAATGAACTTTTTGGAATATTTAAGTGTTAGGTTGCATCAATATCGATTTTTTTTTTTGCAAAAATGAATTATTTTATGGTTCAATTTTGCCTTTCTCACTATTCACGAGACATTGCCATAAATTCTTTTCTTGCATTTTTAAACTTCTTCATGACTTTATTTTGAATCCAAAATTTGCCCAAAATTATATTATGACTAATACTTCCCTTTAGTTGCATTAGTGTGACCTAGATTTTGCAAAATACTATCCACATTTGGGAAGTACTATTCATATGTTAGGATTTTTGGGGCATTACATATCTTTACTTCTAAACTCATTTCATATGTCTTTATTTACCCATAGTTCATTCACTATCTTGATTCATTCTGTATCTCTTATAATCATCTTTATTTAAAGTTTCTATAGTTTATCCCCCACATTTTCAATCTTATCTTTATCAACATATGCCATTATTATTCATTTTCATCTTTTGATTCATAGTTTCAATCTATTATACTCTCTTTGATTTCTTATATACATTTATATCTGGTTCATTCTATTTATGTACTTATGTTTTCTCTTACTTAGATCCATATAATATATAACCTTGTCCCAACATAATTTTAGTTCTATTTAATTACTTCTATTTTGGTTTTTATTCCACACCTCACTCTTTATATGTCTTTATCAATAATTGTAACACCCCCTCTTAGATACAACAGGGTATTCGAAAAAAGTGCTATTGTCTAACATATACCTAAGATCTATAGGATTATGGTTTACTTCATTAACCTTGATTATTTTTTGAACTAGGTTAGTTATGACATATAAAATTAATAACCTACGATGAATGATGGCATAATGGTTGTCCTGAGGTTCTACCAAGAATTTTTCACCTGTAAGGAAACACTTCTAACACAAAACAACAGTTATCAAACATATCATAACACATCACACAAGCATGGCGCAAAGTCTATCACTCTTTGTGATGACTCAAGAATATAACTAAACTCTCTTCCAAGAAAGGAAGAGTTATACAAGGGTTCTATAGACCCAAGACTTAACCACCTATTACCCATCATACATATATTCAATTTGACACTAAAACTTGTATACGTATCTATCAAACCCTTAACGATCCTTATAATAACTGCTTCACTACTTGATATGTCATACATATAAGATTACACAATAAGAGATAGTTTATTATGCTATATATATATATATATATATATATATATATATATATATATATATATATTAAACATAGTTCATTTTTATGCACTAAGATACATTAAAAATTAATAGCTTGTTGTATTGTCGAGGCATATTGGGATTTTGGGCAAGGCTACATTGAGGAGAGTGTTTATTCTTAGCATTCTCCCATAACATGCACATCAGATAGAAAAACTATATCAATATTCTATCTGGTAAGAGACTGACATAATTAACCATTTAAACTATCTTGAGTGTAGTCTAAATACATACTTAGGCACATAATGAAATCATGATTTATTAATACTTATAGAAGATGAGTATTTCTTACTAATAGTTCTAGGGGTACTTTATTATTAGTTTAATTTCTAACCTCTGTCATAACTTATCAAGCATACTCACAACAAATACATATAAATTACATGTAGATTAAAATTTTATTCCTATTTAACATCATGTATTTCATAACATATCATACAAATTTCATGTATTGATGACATGTATACACTTAGCTTTTATTGCTAGTTAACTATCATTTCCTATTGGAAGAACTTTATATAAGTAACTATACTCAATATTATATGTATTTCTATATCATAGGATGATTCATGAATCTGCTAACTATAATTCTAATAACTTATGCCAATTCCATTTCATGGTATATTTTATGATTCATTATGTACCCATGTCATACTGTGATTCTTAAGCCTTTTACATGTGACTCTAATAACTTATGTATATGTCATGTTATAGCATGTCCTATTTCTCAATTAAATTTATTTTAATTTGATATTAATGTTTTTTTAGATTTAGCATAATTAACATAAATAGCTTTTGGTAACTCACTCCTAAAAATAACCTTGAATAAGGGTAAATGGGTTGAAAAACTATAAGCTGAATATGGTGACAAAGATGGGCTCACCTATTGCCCTGCCACCTTTATGCTATAAGCTAAAAGATATATATTTCCTTAGCCATTATTAGTTATAAATAGCTTATATAGCATTGGTGTCGAGTTATAACTATCGCAGATCTATATAGAATCCTTATCTTACATGCCAAAGCTACTCTAACCTAGATTTGATAAGGTTTACCATAGACTCTTTTATAATATTATGTGTTCATTAAGTTTGTTACCATGTTAGGTTTATTTTAGAGGTTCCCATACACATACATGTTCTAGTTACTATTGCATTCTCTTATTGATGTTTCATAATATTGTTATACTTAGAGCTTAGTATTCATGAGTTATATACAACTTGTCATACTATAAGAACTGGCATTGATGTTGCTTTTAATATGAGGTTTCTTATTTGATAAGATTTTCTTAGCCTTTTAAAATTGGATTTTTGCATGTTTCTTTCTGTTTGTTTCTCATGCATTATCTGTATCTTATAACTTTTTTTTAGCATAGCTTTATTTAATAATTATTAGTTATTGGTAGCTTTTATAGATATGCATCTGGTATGACTAAGTCAATCAAGAGCTAGGTGCCAATGAATAACATATCACAAGCTAATGTACAGTGAGTATAATACCTACACTATAAGCAACTAATACAACATGCCACTCATGCTTATATATTGAAGTGCGTGTTCATGATCAAAATTTTTCACAAGATATGCATTGAATCAATTTATAAAACAAAATTGCTATTGAGGATATGTTTAGTAGCATATCTATAAGTAAATGCCTTTATAAGTTTATTTTAATATGTGAAATTAGAAAATAGGGTAGTGCATACCTTTTGTTGAATAAAAAAGAATATCTTCAGTGTAAAACTAACATCATAAGTAAATAGGTTACATATGTTAAATAAATTGGTCAGAATTCCTTATAGAAGCTTATGTTGGCTTTTCTCCATTATACATAGTGGAAAAATTAAAAATTTGAGAAATAAGAGCAAAGATAATATACCTAAAAAATTTTAAGTACATCATAAACAATAAATCTAGTAGTGTTTCATGATTTATCGTAAATAATGATAGCAGATTCCTTCCATAAGCTCTTCTCATTTGGTTGTCACAAACCACAGTGATCTTCTTTTAGGAACACCTCTAAGGTAATGCACACAATAAGTTCTTAGTAAAGATTAACATGAAAATCTAAGTTCTAGTTGGATTTTCAAGCAGATGAAGGAAGAAGAAAAAATTTATGTGTTTTCAATTGTTCTATACAACAATTTTATAGTAGAATGTATTACTCTAGTGACTGATGTAGTAGGGGTTATTCATAATTTAAATAAACCCTTTTTAGGTTAGATTTTAACACTTAAAATTTTCTCTAAGTTAGAATAGAATTGACCTACCAATTGGGCTTCTTTCTACCCTATGCACATAAGATTTTTAATGGGCTTATATGTAATCTACTTTGGCCCCACTTACATAATCCTATGTGGTACTCTTAGGCCTTATTTTGGATTAATAATTAATCTAATTTAAAGCCTTCTAAGCCTTTTAAAATCCCATAAAAATTAGATGCAATAATAATTAAAATTTGGACTCGATAAGGCCTAAGTCCAAAAACCCTAATTTTTTAGACTTCCTATTTGCAAGTGGGCCCTAAGCCCATTTTCTTATTCTTCTTCTTAATTCATCTTCCAATGATATCCCATATCATTATAACATTTGATTAAATTGAATCTTCCTCAAATTTCTTTTATGTGTGCGACCCTATGGGTTTCCAAAATAGCTTGGCAATACATAGTGAAATAAAGTCCTAGTCAAATTGGGACTTTATAAATTCAATCTTATTGAATCAACATAAAATCACTAATTGATATATCACTTGTATACAAGTCAAGATATGCATCTATCCTTGCACCATGACTACCCAAGTGCTAGAAAGTCAAGTGGTTTGACTCAACCCTTCCATATACAATTACAATGCAATAAATTCCTTTCACC
>CANXYI011609794.1:0-10021 GCA_948208565.1 Hura crepitans
TTAAGTTGTAATATTGAAAAAGCTTTATTTTTCTTGCATGGTTCTGTGATAAAATGTGTTGTTGCGTGAGAATGCTTATTGAGTTAAGCCTGAGCCTTATTGAGTTTGTGATGAGTTTAGAGGGTCAGAAGGACCCATATGAGATGGAGAAGTGTTGTATTCTTTTATAAAAGTGTTTTTAAGTAGGTAAAAATTTGGGAAAGGGTCCTAGTACAACCATTATGCTGCCAAATTTTTGACACAATGACCCCAATATTTACCTCGATATGCATGCCAAATGGTTTTTTAATATTTTTACAACTCTATAAGTCAAGAAATTGTTTTATTATATATTTTAATAAAAAAGTTTTTAATTACTCGAGTTTTATGGGTAGCAAAATCGGATATGGTTATTCTGTGGTGCTCCCTACTCGGGTTTGGTGTACAGACTAGGTAGAGGGTGCAACACCAATTGTAGAGGCCAAAATAAGTGATTAAAAAATCTAGTAATTATCTCCTAATACCAATATTAAGAAAAAGCTAAGGAATCAAACTAGAACTCCTAAAAATAATCCTACATTGAATGAGTTGGTCACAGGAAACATTATGTCCCTTGTCCATAACAAGATTAATCTAAGATTGATCAAGCAGTGGCTAGTAATGTAGTTTCTCATTCTATGGTGGTTGACATTGACTAATGAGTGTCTATTGGCTTTTCTTTTTAATTTTTACTTTTTTATAGATTTTAAAATCTTAGTATGGAATTATTAAGGTGTAAGTCAGCTTCTTTCCTCAATATTATGAAAGACTTTTATAAACAATTATAATTTCTCTATTTTGGCTCTTTTAGAGAATAAAATCTCAAGTGTAACAACTGATAAGGTCATTCACTCCATTAGCTTCCCTTGTTCATTTCAAGTGAAGGTGGTTGATTATTCGGGTGGTTTTTGGATCCTTTACAAACCTCTAATTTTAGTGTAAGTATTGTCTTTTTCTTATCAAGTGGTAACTATAAAGGCAGATGAGGCTGGTTTTGAAGACTTTATTTTTTCAATAGTGTATCATAATCCTTGTGCACTTTTTCGGAGGTCTATATGGTGTGAAATCAGGAGTTTAGCCATAAACATTACCCGTCCCTTGTGTTTAATGGGAGACTTTAATGCCTTTTTATATATGCATAAAAAGTATAAGGGTTCTATTAAAGGTAACAAACTATGTAGGCTTTTTCAGAAGTGTATCAATGATTATAGATTGATTGATTTAGGTTTTCATGGTCTATGGTATGCTTGGCAATGTGGCTTTCTTAAAGAGCACATTGACAAAGGTCTTTCTACTTTAAAATGGAAGAGTTATTTTGAGAATGCTATTGTCTACATCTCCTAAGAGTGGTCTCTAATCATTGTCCCTTATTACTCTTCTTGAGTATGTATTCCTTTTCCTCCCCCCTCACCATTTCATTTCCTAGCCCTTTGGTTGCTACATAAGGATTTTCTAAATCTTGTGCAATGTGAATAGGATAATGGGACTAACATTTACAGTGCTATGGTTAATTTTGCTAGTAAAGCATCTGAATGGAATAGAACTATTTTTTATAATATACATTGGTGTAAGAAGAAGCTTTTTCTCGACTTAGTCAAGTAGAGAAAGCTCTTGATTTTAGAAATTCTCATTCTTTACGCACTCTTAAAATTTCTTTGCATAAGGAATCTAAGGATATTTTTAACAAGGAAGAATTATTGTGGAAATAAAAAGCTAGTTCTGATTGGATTTTTAAAGGTGATCATAACACTAGTTACTTTCATAATAAGTACAAGTTTTAGAAGAGCAGAATGAAGATTGAAAGATTAAAATTGGTATAATGATAGTAATATTCTTCAACTTGAAGTAGTTATACTTTATCTAGAGAAAAATACAATTGCTCTTGATTTTCCTATTCTAGGTCATTTAATCGACTTAAAGCTTCAAATATGGAAAGACTTTCTGCTGTTATCCACGAGACAGAGATTAAAGAGGCCTTTTTTAGCATGAAGCCTTTCAAACCCCTAAGTAATGATGGTTTGCGTGCTGGCTTTTTCTAAAAAATTTGAGAAATTGGTAAACCTACAATTTGTGAATTTGTGAGGCATTGTATGTTTGGAAAGTGTTTTAAGACTTCAATTTTTTAAGCCATTATCACCTTAGTTCTTAAGAAGAGCTCCCCAACATCTATTGCAAATTTCAAACCCATCAGTTTCTTACCTGTCATTTTCAAAACTTCTATAAAAGTGGTAACAAATAGATTTAAGCCTTGTTTGTCATATCTTATTAGTGCAACTCAATCTAGTTTTGTGCCAGGACATCAGATAACAAACAACATCCTCATTACCTAAGAGGTTGTTCATTCCATGAATAATGAACAACAGGTTGGATACTTATTAAAATCAACTTAAAGAAGGCTTATGACAACCTCATATGAAGTTTTATTCATGATATTTTGATTGATATGGGTTTTCCTAACTCCTTTACTTAGATGTTAATTAATATTTGGAGACCTAGCTCTATTAAAATCCTTTGGAATGGCAAGTTATCAAATGTTTTCAAGCCTTCTGGAGGGGTTAAACAAAGAGATCCATTTCTCCTTATTTATTAATTTGTGTTTGGAATGTCTCTCTCAAGCTATTAAAAAAGTAATTCAAGAATGAATTTGGAAGACAATTTGCCTTGGTAGAAATGGCATTTCTCTATCCCACTTATTTTTTATAGATGATCTCATTCTTTTTGTGGAAGCTACTGAGAATCAAATCCATGTAATCAATGGAGTTCTAAATGATTTTTGTACTTATTCTAGTTAGAAGCTTAATAAGGCCTAAACATCTTTTTTTGTGTCAAAAAATATTAGTCTGAGATGATATGTAAACTTAAATCTATTTCAGGCTTCTCCCATACTCTCAACTTGGGTGTTTATCTTGGTATGTCTATCATCTATAGAAGATTTAGTACCCATTATTTTCAATTTCTAGTTAACAAAATCAAGGATTGATTCTGCACTTGGAGTGCTAGGCCCACTTTCTTTTATGGAAATGTTTACTTTAGTTTAATTAGTCTCGATGGCCTTCCACATTTATGCTTTACAAATGGCAGCTATTCCTATGGCTATTTGTAACAAAATAGAAGCTTTGTGTAGAGATTTTCTTCGAGGATCTTCTTTAGTCTAAAGGAAGATTTATCTCCTTAGTTGGAAAGCTCTTTTTAAATTGAAAAATCAAGGTGGTACAGGTCTAAGACATCTTAAATAGCTTAATTTAGCTTTTCTAGCCAAGCTTTATTAGAGGATGTGTATAGATGCTAATTCCCTTTAGATTAAAGTCTTTCTTAGCAAATGTGGGTCTTTGTGTCATATGTCAGTAGCTCCTTTTTGTCTAAGCCAAAGCACTCTTATTTGGAAAACTATATAAAAGATTATGCCTTTTGTTAATACTTTTGTCAAGGCATCTATTGGTGATGGTCAAAAATTTTCATTTTAGTATGATAAATGGTGTGGAGAATCTTGTCTTTTCAATTTATCCTATGCTACCCCTCTTTCTAAGACTCTAAATTAAAAAATTAAGGATGTGGTAGTGGAGGATGGAAATTGGTGTTGTCAGCTCGATCTAACACATTTTGCCTCTTATAAGTGCTTTGGGTCATGATGTGTTCTATTGAAAAATGGCCACATTTGGAACTTTTGCAATAGCTTCTATGTATAATCTTCTTCTACAAGGCCATATTGGAAGAAAAGAGAATTCGTGGAAGCTAGTTTGGCATTGGGTGGATCTTCAAAGAATCAAAACCTTCTTATGGTTTTACATGCTCAATTGCATTCTCACCAATGTTGAAAGGTTCAGATGACACCTAAGTTTGACTAATGCTTATTCTTTTTTATAGGTGTGAATAGGAAATAATTCTACATGTTTTACATGAATGTCCCCAAGCTAAAGATATTTAGGATACTCTTCTTCAGTTTAATAAGCAAAATTGATTCTTCTCTCTTTTGAGGAAAATTGCCAATCTTTTATGTGAATTCATGGGTCACTTCAATATTGAATCATCTTACTTATTTGGATATACGTGTTGAAGGATTTGGAAATGATAGAATACAACTATTTTCAAAGAATTTTCGATGGATAGTCATTCAAAAATCTCTTCCATCTTAGCTGAAGCTTGTGCTACTGTTCTAACATTTTTCAAATGAAATTTGATGGCTATGACACAATGAGGTTTACTATTCAAGGAGCTACTTGGGAACCCCCAAATCATAGTTAGATTTGTCTTAATGTTAATGGTAGTTGCAAACCAAACCTCTAGTTGTACTCTTACAGTGGTATTTTTCATACAATACTTGACTTGGTGGTTTTTGTGCTCAGATAAATGCTTATGGCACTCTGTATGCTAAATGCTAGGCCATTTTGTTGGGATTGGAACAAGCTTGGTCCAAGGTGTTGAAGAAAGTTTCAGTGAAAGTTGACAATTTAGAAGATGTGAACTTGGTTTCCTCTTCTGCTTATGTAAGAGATGATCTATTGGATGTTATTCATAGAATCATATCCTACCTGAAGAAGAGCTGGCAAGTAACTTTCTGTCATATCCTTTATGAAGCCTATATGGTTACAGATTATATGGCTAATCTTGCTAACTTTCAAGAGGACTGCTTCTCTTGGTATGCTTCAACCCCTATTAGTGTTGAAGACCCTCTGCAAATTGATGCTCATAGAATATTCCACGTGTTTTTACTTTGTAATTCTACTTTATTTTTCTTGTAGATAAAAAAAAGATCTATTATGGGATTATTGGGAAGAATTAGCAATTCATTATCCTCTACTAGACCCATTAAATATTGATAACTTATACAAATTTAAAGAAGAATGATGTATTCTTTTAGAAGATATACTTTTTTTTAAAAAATATTATGAACATGTATGTATGCATCATCATCATCATCATTGAAAGACTCAATTAAAGTATTATTTTATATAAATAATTTGTTTAAATTCATTAAGCAGTAAAAATGATTTAGAGAAATTCTTGAACTCTTAAAATGTAAAATAAATAAAGTGATTTACAATACACTAACAAAAAATATATGTTGACTCATCACTATCAATTTAGAAATTTAAATTCCCATGATATTATTAATTTAATTTTCATAATAGCAAATTATCATAAATCAAAAATTAAAATTGATAAAAAATTAATAAGAAAAATCAAGATAAAAAAAAAGAAAAGATGAAACATCCAAATAGAAAAGAAGGCCAACATGAAATGAGTGGAAGAATTAAGATAGTATAATCGGTATTAGGTAATCGAAGAAGGCAAAGAATAAAGATTGTGAAAATTTGTTGTAGAAAGAGAAATTTATATAATTTAAGGTAGTAGTAATTCTTTATAAATAAAAAAAAGATACAATATTGATAGATTTGGGATTTTTCAAAAAAATTAATTTAATCCTAATAATTAAAAAATTAAATAAATATTTATTTAAAAAATGGGTCATTTGGATTGTTTATATGACATGACTTATTCGGTAGGCCCATTTAACCCACAAGTCGACCAATATTTGATATTTAATTTTTCGAATCAAGTTTAAGTTAAGTGATGTTCCTTTTTTCGAATTAGAATGAATTCTAATCACTTTTTTGGATGGATTCAAATTAAATTCTTGAATAAAAGTAAAAAATTGGCATCTATATCCTCTACCAACTAAAGAAAATGAGCGTGAAAGTCTTGAAAAACAACAATATTATCTTGCACAAAGATTCATTTATTAAACATAAAAATAGAAGGAAGAAAAGAGGAAAAAATATGCAATTTTCACTAAGGGATCATTAAAGAGAATCTTTCTGATTTGAACAAATTTTGTACGCTGGTGTTTCAATAAATACCATTAAAGATAGAGATGATTTGGTGCTTTAATTATTTTCACAACATCAATTTTTTAGCCACCTCAAAGTATTATTCAAGTTTGACCTTCTTAAGAGTTATGAGGTTACTTGAATGGCTCTAAAATTGTTCCAGTTCGATTATGTGCAGAGATGATGCAACCTATAATCCTATATGTTTTGATTCATTTATAATATTTGAATTTTATCATTTTTGCATAATGCAATAATTCTTGTTAGATTACATACACACACATTAAATATTTATTTAATTTAAAAATAGGCTGCATACTCAGCTAAAACTACATCTAATTAAATTTATCTCCGTATTATGTTAGATAAATTGATTGAAAAAAATCACATCAAAGATCAGCGATCATATCTCCATTATATTGAAGTTAGAGTAATAACGGTGGCTTTAAGACACTTGACTTTTAATCTTAATAGCTCATAGGACTTGTGATCCTCTTAGTGGATTCTATGGCATTAATGAACCTAATGTGATAATTTAAAAAAAATTTCACTAATCATATTAGATAGGAACTTAATGCAATCAAATTTAAGAGTAAAATAATTTAATGTAAAAAAAATTTTAATATAAAGATTCAATATCGAAAAATTTTTAAATTTTGAAAACTTTTTTTCACAATAATAATTTGGATGACTCAATAAATTTGTTAAAGAGTTGTTTATATATATTTAAATTACTCATACTAGAAATTTGCACTCAAGTGCTCTTTTTAGAAGAATCTAGTAAAATACAAGAGAAGATGTACAAATGAATAGTTTCACATATTCGCATTGGTTTATTGGCTAATGCATGTTTAGTCTTTTATATTTTTGCCTAGAATTTTCACTTTAGCTTTTATAATTTTTTAAATTATCTTTTTTTTCAAAAGCTTTTTATAAAGTTTATTTTTTTTATTTAGTTCATTTTTGTGTCAGTATAGCAATTAAATGTTAACATAGAGCTGACTATAAATGTCAACTAATTACAGTAGCTAAGTGAAACAAAGATGAATTTTATAAATAACTACTGAAAAAATAGCACTTAATGATACTTTTTAATTCACATTTAACGACGCTTTTTAGTGTCACTATTAATTTACCAATCATTTAAAAAACATAGTAACAAGCATTGTTAAATAAGGTGTTAGTCTTTTATCTTACAACACAAAGTACCTTGCATCGGTAAGTTTGACTTACTAATGCTTTTCATAAGTGTCATTAAATTGATAATACTTTTTAAATGAGGCATCAGCCTTTTATCTTACAATGTAAAGTGCCTTGCGTTGGTAATTTTGACTTGCCGATGCTTTGCATAAGTGTCGTTAAATAGACAATACTTTTTCTTTACAAAGCATCCCTATATTTATGATGCTTTGTTTAATATAGCGTCTCTATATATACAATGATTTTTTCAAAAACTCTTCGCTAAATGCAAGATGCTTTTCATAAATAAATGTCCCCCATTTATTGATGTTATTTTATATAAACACCTTTAATAGTTCAACACTTTTTAAAAACTTCGCAAATTCATTTTTAGAAGCATTCACAAATTAACAATGCTTTTATAATTATTGTCTCTTAAAAAATGATACATTGTATAAATAATGTATGCAAGTAGCTATAATTTTTTTTTAAATAAGTTCTAAAATGCATGCTTTTGTTTTTGTCAATTTGGTTTTTTTTATCTTTGAAATGTGTCTTGTTAATTTTTTCCAACATTATATAGAAAAATAAAAAAGCATAAAAATTATAAATAATAAAGAAATTAAAATGTATTAAATGCTAATAAGGTTATATATTTGATTACAAAATATATCATATCTAAAATGAATAAATTATATTAGTTATATAAGTTTTATATCTGTATATTAACTATCAAACAATCAAAATAACAAGTATCATGTATGAAATATTTAAAACTGTAATAGTTCTAGAAATTATATCATTGCATATATACTATCTATTAACTAAAAAAAAAACAACTACAAATACCTTTATATATCCCAAAGTTTCACATATGATTTGCCCTACACATCAAATAAAAATAAAGTTAAAATTAGACAATATACTACCACAACACAAAAAGTTCTAATAAAATTTTGGTAGGTTCTCCCTATAAATAGGACTAAATCTCCTTTAAATAAATTGTAAATCCAAGTATTTTTTTATAATCAACAACAAAATCAGTTATCACAATACAACAACTTAAGTCTACAATTCATAATTTCCAACCATTTCACATAAATTCAAAAAATACAATATGCTTTAATTCTTAAAATTACTACTAATAATCACAAATCTTTGAAATATATCACCATCATCCAACATGTATAAATTTCATGAAATGAAACAATAAGAATAGTCAAATACTTACATCAAAATCAAGGAATCATATTCTAGTATTAACACCCTGTGAATTACTGAAATATGTCTATCTTTAAAAAAATTTTCATATAAGGACTACTTATTCTATCATATATTAAAGCAATATCATTTCTAGTGAAAATCTCAAATATAACGAAAATATTTACTAACCTGAGAAAACACAGAACTTTTAGACTGACTTACCATTTTTTATGACATGCATGCTTTATCCCTCATATGGAAACTTCCCAAATTGCCTTTCTGATTTTCTTGTATAAAATATTAAGTTTATAATAAAAATCCAATATTAATTCATGTTAAAAGAACAAAATTCCCAAAAGTTTGCAATGAAAAAAGATGTATTAGAACTCAATGTACTTGGAAAAGCAAAAGCTTTAATCAAAACTCAATAATGTAAAAGCAAACAAAAGATTTTTGCATAAATCACAGTAAATAGATAACCATAAACACAAAACAAAAAAAAAAAGAAATAATTCACATAAAAATCAGAATAAATGACTTTATAAGCAAATTAAAAGAAATGATTTTAATGGGGAGCTAAATTAAGAACAACTTAAGTGTACCTCAAAGATAGAGCCAAATACAATTCTACAAACCTTCATATAGATAAGTAACTATATAATAGAAATAAATTGATACAGTAAACATAGATTCATAAAAGTTACGCATAAGCATACTAAATATCATGAAATGTCCAACATTAGAGACACTAATTATGAAATGCTTATAGAAAGACAAAAACACATTTCCTAGTTATTAAGCATATTTCCTGGTTATTAAATTGTTCACAAATGCACTAAGAATTATCCATTACAACATAAGACATGTAGGATATAAGTCATATGATAGATAAAAGCATTAGTTGGCAACAACACTTTTCTTGAATTACTAGAGAAATAGAAAAGCTATAGAAGATAAAATCATTTTATATAAAAATCATCGTACTTTAAGATAGGAAGGAATGAAGGAAAATTTTATATGCAGTTCCCACACAGCACACAAGCCATTGCAAAGAAGAGAGTAAAGTGCTTTAGAAGGAAAGGTAGAAGAAGTGGATATCATTGCTTGGTAAAATTAAATAAGTAATGAACTTACTAGGCTACCCAAAATTGATTTGTTTAATACAAAGATTCATCGCCATTGCCCTTATTCTCTACATTCTATTCTAGAGAGGGTTTAAGAAAACCATAACTAAATGTTCTTATGACCTAAGGAAGAGCAAATACTATTACTCCCATTCATGAAATTTAAGAAAACTCAAAAAACTAATTAAGAAGATAAATGATTATAAAAGACCAAAGAAAGCAGCAAACACACTTTCAATTAGCTTAGTTTGTTTCAACTTTAATACCATTTACAACTACCTCTTGAAGAAGCTCAGAATTTAAGCTTGCAAGTGTTGCAAACACTAATGGGTGAGAAACAAGCATGGCCCTAGGAATCCTGCAACCAAAAGAAAATTGACATGAATACCACACAATTTAGTACATCTTTTACTAAGCTTAAAAAAATTGACATGAATGCAAAATTATAGCATTACCTAACTGCTAACTCCATAAAGCAATTAACTTTCCTAGTTAGCTACTATGGGAACTCTTGGTGAACTTCCTTGAAACTTGGAATTGATAATCAATTGTATTATACATTAGAAATATCAGCTAGGCCATGAATTTTTACAAATCATTTCTAATTAAGATCCAAACTTGAGAAGCTTGAAAAACTATTCTCCTTAAAAAGGCATCTATATTTTGTTT
>CANXYI011609804.1:0-10421 GCA_948208565.1 Hura crepitans
TAAATACACAATTCACTAATATTTCACAACTCCAATGGCCATGAATTTCATTCTAACCTATCATACATTACTAAATTTATTTCTTAGCCCATGTATAGCCATTACAAGCACTCATATCCCTAACAAATAGCAAAGGTATGAAGCAAAATTTTAACAAATTTCTCATGGCATACTCACTAGCATGTTAATTGTGCACTACTTTATCCCAAAGAAGGAAAGAATTACCCCTAATTTCATCATTCCAGCCACCATATCATAAGGTCTACTAATCTAGGCACCCAAAATTGATGAATAAAAGGCTGTAAATTCACTTACATAAGCCTTTGAAGGTGTTAATCCCATCCACACTCTTATTGCCTACTTTATTCCAGCTTCCATGGTAGTTTTGTGCTTCCTCTGTGACCTATTATTTGCCATATAATGGCCACTAATACATCATAAACACATACACACATGTCTTAGCTACAATTTGGCATTAATAATCACTGAAAAAGTCTAAGAAATAGGGTAGATACAGCTAAGATCTCACCTTGGTGTCATGGTTTGGGACTATTCTAAACTAGTCACATTGTTCAATTTGTCTCTCCCAAACCAAAACTTCTTTTCACCTAATTCTTTTTTTTTCTGATCCCTAACATCCTAAAGAATTTTTAGGCATAAGAATCACATCATTTGGTCACCAGAGAAGAAAGTTATAGCCAAATTACAAAAAAGGTGGCATCAAGAATTCTAGGTAGAAAGGAGGAAATGAGAAAAAAATGAGTTTTTATTCTTTTCAAGTGGAAATCCACTTGTCGCATGCCCTTTGCCATTTGGCAAGGTTACTTAGCCACTTGGCATTACTATGGGCCCTATTTTGACACCTCAAAATTATCTTAAAAATTCTCGAACCATCTTAATTTTTTTAGAAACTTTAAAAATTCCTAAAAATTCAGTTCGACCTCCAAAAATTACATCGTTTATTTTAAAATTCTTATTTTAATCCCCTCTACCTGGTCATAAATTTTTGTGGTCAAATTTCATCAATAGGGCAGTTTTCAAGTTGCCTTAATTTGTGTGCCAATTTCAAAAATTACAAGATTTTGCAAACGACCTCCGATTCTAAGAATTCTTTCACCATTGGACTCAATATGATTTTTGAGCTTTAGGGTCCACTTTTTTTAAGTTTGTCTATGCACATCTTAGGTCAGTCTCGGCCTAAAAAAATTTTATTAGCCTAATGGGTAGCTTATAGCTCGAAATGAATTGTTGGTTCTGCTAAAATTTTTTATTTTCCCTTTTTCATAATTTTAAAGCCCCTTAAAGTTTTACAACCTGTGCCACTGCCTCAATCCATGTGTAAGTGACCCAGCACCCTGGGAGCACTCTTTTGACCCTATGGCACTATTCAAAAAGCCTCGTGAAGTATTACATTTCTTCCCCTCTTAATAAATTTTATCCTCAAAATTACTTGAAGCAATTAGAGTAAAATACTGAGCTCCATTTGCTTGTCTAGCTCTTAAGTAACTTCCTTTATACACTTATACCTCTATAACACTGTAACAGTGATATGGACTCATTTCTACAATTACCTCATTTCATAAGTTATAACATGCACTGTTTGCTTGTTATAACTGATATCCAACTATACTCCCATAGCTATCATCCAGATTATAAGTAACTAGTCTAATCATACTTCTTTTAGCCTTTTTCTAATTCATTTCATTGTTCTTTATCCTCTTTAGTCAAGTCTAGTCTGAAGACTTTCTATCTCAAATCTCACTTCACTATGAAAAATCCTACATTATCTACTATATACTGCCTCATAGGGGTCTATTTCCAAAGTAAACTAATTACTACTACCATAGGCACTCTTTTTTAAAACATATACATGTATCAGATAATCATAAACTTACTAGTATTATCTCATAACATGTGATCAATTATCTGTATCACCCTCTTTGACTATCCATCAAACTGAGGATGATAAACTAGGTGATGAGCTAGTCTAGTGCTTAAAGCTGCTTACAGCTTTAGCCATAACCTAATAGTAAAATAAAATCCATGTCCAAATGATAGTCACTAGCACAACATAAAATCTAATAGCTCATCACCATATAATCTAGCCAACCTATTTAATTTTAACCCATCCTAATTGGGTAACTTAGGTTGTCTTGACTATCTATCAAATCATTACAAAACTCAGTTATTCTCACTTTGATATAGTTATAAGTTACAACAATTCAAAAGGATTCTGATGCCTAACTTCTACCTGCTGGCATATCAACTACTAGGTATCATACCCCTTCCATACTACTTTTCACACTAAGCCTTCAAGGAATAAAATTCCCAACTTAAATTTTTCTTCCCAAAATACATAGAATGAAGAGACTCATGGATTTCTTGAAACATCTACATCTTAGATCTTCTGTACAAAACATACACGATTTGTTCTGATGAGTCTACTACTCACTTCCTATTAACTGAGACCCGAGGGTCTTCCCCTCTTTAACTTTGCTAATTATCTGAACCATCTACTTATCTTTCATCTAAATCCTTTAATTTGTTGTCTAAAATATGACTTGTTTTGCAATTCAGTCACTAGTGTTTCTTCAAAAATAATTGGCAACTTAATATTCATAATCTCTCAAGATCACTATAAATTTCCTTATACTTAGCATCTATCAACACCTTAACTCTTACTGGTAGGTAGTCAATTAGGCAATTAAAGTTCTAAATTAACTCTATCTAGCTTCTCCATTTTAAGTCCCTTTTCTTATGTAAGGAGTGTTTCAACCCCAATGATCTGTACTTATACAACATTCTTCTTATACTAATAATGCCATCATTAATTTCAGTACATCACTATAGTGACTAGCCCCAAATCAAGGGTAAGATAAACCTCTCTTCATGGCTTTATTTATCTCATAGTATAAGCCACTACCTTTTCATTTGACATTAACATCTAACAAACCCTTTGGCGTAACATCCTTACACATAACCAAGTATACACCCTAGTCAAGTCAAATCAGGATAGGAACCTTTGTCAACCTCTATTTTCACTCAGTAAAAACTAACTTAACAGTGTTTATCCCACACCATTCTTACCTCTTTTCTGATTAGTCCAGTTAAAGGAGTAACAATGATGGAAGTCCTCTCATAAGCCTTCTATGAGTTCACTAAGCCTAGAAATTTCCTCATCTTAGTTACATTCCTAGAGGGTTTCAACTCCAACACTACTTTGCCTTTACTGGTCCAAAATTCTGACTCCCTCTATTGAGATTAGGTGGTCTAAAGAAAACTTCATTTACCCACTTTACCCTTATGAAGTTAGGCGCACACACAACCATCTTTTTTTGGGTCCTATATCACAACCCTTTGATGCTGTTCATATTATTTATGGTCCCTAGAATCCACCACAAGATCATCTAGGAACACCATTACTATTGGTCTACATAAAATTAAAAACTTTATTAATTGCAATTCATAAAATTGCTAAGGAATTAATGAGGCCGATGGCATTACCAAAGGCTCACAATGTCCTCACTATGTCCTAGGAGTAATCTTAGTAAAATCAGCTTCCCTAAATCCTTAACTGATAGCATCCAAATCTAAGAAAATTAGCCTCTCTTCATGATCAAGCAAACTATTCACCAGAACAAGGGATACTAGTCCTACACAATTACTCTATGCAAGTACCTTTAAGGAAATGCATAACCCAAGTGATCTATCTTCCTTTCTCATATATAGCTTGGACACTCACTAAAAAATTATATTAAGTTTGATAACCCTTATCACCTAGCTCTTGCAGCTATACTCTCAATACTTTTATTTCAGTAGATGCCCTCTTTTAAGGAATAATGAACACTAAAGCAATACTAGGATACACTTTCACTTCAAAATTTAACTTCCTCTTAAATGATAACCTAGTAGCTTAATAAAAATATATTAGACAACCAACTTTAACTGATACATATGCTAGATTAGCATTAAATTATTCTGATCCTTACCTTAGGTCAACCATGCCTCTCTCCTCTCAAAAGAGTTATTATATATTGATAATAGGGATAAATTGTTTTGAAGATTTCTCTCACCTTCCATTATCTCTAACAGTCTTCGTATAGTTTAAAGGGTCAACTTTTTGTAGTTACCCTCAATCATAATCTAACACTTAATAAATTAATTCATCTTAGAAACACCTCTCTATAAAGAAATACAACTTAGTCAATCCAAAACAATCCATGCCCCTAAATCCTTAGAGGCTTCTTTTATACATACCTTTCATAATCACACACTACCCCATAAAGCTATTAACTCTAACGTTTGCCCCAACTTGCTCAGGCCATATCTGTCTACTCTATACTAGTGTAGTACATGCATATAAGGACATGAAATTAGGGCTTATCAAAGCTAAGGTTGAATCATTAAATACCACATATTAGTCACACCCTTTGGTACTGCAAACCACTTTTTTAGTCTCACTATACACTGCCTGGTTGAAGCATAAGCCTTGACTTTAGTGCCTTGACTTTATTACCTTGACTAGCTCTATACTACTCTCATGTAGTATATTTCTAAGCCCTACTTTGGGGTATAACATTGGATATCTATGCCTGAGCACCCGTTATCTATACCTAAGGCCATTCTCTTTGTGGTGGCTTTTATTACCACATTAGAGATATTCTTCTTACTTGCCTCCTTTGCACTGTTTCCAGTGCCTTTTCTAACAACAACCACACATGGTTAGTCTACTTTTGGTACCCTTTCTAGTACTGGGACCAAGACTAAAACCATGCCTGTAACTGACTCTTTTTCCTTGTCTTACCAGTCTGGTACTGCATTGGGTTATCCCACAATGCCCTACCTCTTTATTTAAAAGAGGTCTTTTCTTACTAGTACCCTTTCTTCTATCACATGCAATTAACATTGACACTGCCAACTCCCTTTTTATGAGGTTTAGCTATCTATATCCTTAATTCTACATTTATTATTATAAGCAATCTCTTATATTCTATATATGTGTCATTAAAAGTAATTTTCTTAACATATTTTAAAAGTCTGATAAAATCCTTTCATGTACTACTTTTCACTGTACCAGGACAGGGTTCCTCCTGCCTATTATCAGTCAGTTACTCCTAACTCTAACTGCTAAGTAGCATAACTGGGTTCAAATACTAATATAAGACTAGCACTCTATATACAATGGTTGTCAAACCACTTAATTCCATAGCCCTCCTTCGGGTAATTAGACTTGTTATTTCTATAATATAAAAGATTTTCTTTTCTTAGCCTCAAACAATGTATCAGTTCAGAGGAATTAAAACTTAACCCTTTGATACCCATGTATTTTACTAAGGAAAATTGAACCTTTGCTTTGATACCACTAAATGTGACACCCCTTACTAGATTCCCAAAGAATTCCAATAAGCGAAGCACTTCTCGTTAGGTCACCCATCCTAAAATTTCCCTAATGGTCATTCATGTAACTTTTACCAACTTCTACCTAAATTAGGTTATATAACTCCAAAACGACTTCCATCAGTTCCTATAGTCCATTTAGGTTAGAGACAATCTTACTTAACCATTATAGAGGAAATCTACTTATACTCAAGTATTTCATAAAAGTCCGACAGCATAACGGCTGCCCAGGTCTTATCCCTAAAATTCAAATAATCTTGTTAAACACTTTTATAACTTATTCACAACACCTGGACCCATTTGGTCCCCCAATTCCATCCTATCATCATCATCTAGCACATAGCAAACTCAGGCCTCAAGCCATAGATAAAATATATAAATATATAGAACCTCTAACTAACATCAGCATAAATGTCATATATAAGCATCCATTCACCAATGAACATGTATAATTACTTAAATTACATTCGCAGGTCATAATAAGTTAATTTCACACATTTCCAAAGCTTAAATACATTATTCTACCCATTTCCCACCTTAGTACATAGATATTTATCAATTCACCCAAAGTCTTCACATGTGTCCTCTAAACCGCTATCGTTATGCTTTACGAGGCAGGTCCTGCTCATGTGCACCTGTGCACCAAAATTGGTACGCTAAATATACGAGATACTCAATGGTGAAATTAGAGTAGTTTAATCATGGTGTAATCTTTTCTCTTACTTAGATAGTTAGAAAAGTGATTTTTACTTCACTAAATAATTTAGATGTTCATTAGGGTGCTAAATTACTAAAATACCCCTAAGGTATTTTTCTGGTCTAGGAATATGATTTTTAACTTAAATAAACCATTTAAAATGATGATTATTACTTAATGTCTACCACTTGAAGAAATTACTTAATTTGTCTTAAAAGGGGAAAATTACAAAAATACCCTTTTATTGTACTTTTATACTTCTTCCTAAGGAGTTATGCATATTTGCTTAACTTTATCTCTCTAAGGTATTTATATGCCCTAAGGTTGTCTTTTTCCCTTATATGTATATATATGCACTTAAATTAGTTATTTGGACTAATCTGGCACTTCTATGTGAAATGACTAAAATTCCCTTTATGTGGCAACTTATCAAAATTGAGGGAATGCTATTCCATTATACTCAATTTTTTTGTTCATAATTAATCTGGTTCTTTATTTGATTAATTTCTTTGGCCCGACTAGAAAGACGACACTTTAAAACACTAGATCTAGAGGGATAATAACTAGTGTAGTGGTCTCCATTCTGGACCTATGCCATTGTACTGGCATGTGTGCTATAATGGAGATCAACTGTAACCTACCTAGTCATAATAAAAATATCTATGTGGCATAAAAAAGATCAACCCATAGGCCTCTCCAACCACAAATAACTATTAAGAACTGGGTGATATAATGGAGATCAATTTGTAGACCTCTCTAGCCACTAATGAATATTTGAATAACTAGGTGACATAATAGAGATAAGTCCGTGAACCTCTCTAGGCCCCAATAACTAGCAGCTGCAAAACCCTAAGTTGATCGATGAACGCATCTAATGGGTGTCTAACCAATGGGCCAAGTAACTTAATTTAACTTGATTTATTAGCCAAAATTATTCTTATAATATTTAAGTCTCAAAAATAGACAGATAAAAATTTTATCTTATACTTTCAAATTTTAATCGGATTGGTATAGCCACTTTTTGGCTCTATTGGGTAATATTTAAAAATAATTTCTAAGTCTATTGTTGCCAAAATTTAAGGTATACTATGTTATAATTTATCATGACATTTCCACTTTAAAACTTAATACTTTTTGGTCCAGTGGCTTTTTTGGTTCAGGTAGAGGTCCACTGGATAGTTATAGATCATTTCGACCACTTTTGGAAGTCAGTTTTCTAGGACTATTCTAAGTTCGATTTCATTATAGTTTTCATTATTCTTCTTAACATTTTACTGGCACTAGGGCAATTAAATTTGGGCCAAGTCCACGGCCAAAGTCTAGGCAATAAGCCATATGAAGGAGGACTAATTCCATAGCCAAAGTTTTACGCACTATGCAACTATCACTGGGCCAAATCAATGTCTAAAATGTCATCTAATTCTAGCCTCTTAGAGGCATAAGGAAGTTTCATTGGTTGGTTCATTTAAGGTCACTTTTAAGTCACTATTCTAATCCTTAATTATACATTTTAAAGCAAGACTTTCTTAACCCTTTCAAGGAACTTTTCAAGGGTACACTACTATGCTAATATGGGATATTTATCATTTAAAACTTATACTCTTTATTAGCCAAATTTATAGTCAACATAATGTATATACTAAATGCTTTTAGGAACTATATTACAAGCAATGTCACTAACATCAACTCTTGAGTACTAAGAGAAAAATATACATTAATACCATACTCTTATATAATTCATCAACATTTAATCCTAAACACATGCCATAATACACTTATACCTAATTTCATGCAAAATATTATAGGTTACTTGCCACCAACATATAATACACTAAAAGTAACTTTTAGGTACCACTTCAAATACATAATTCACCAATATTTCACAACTCCAATGGCCATGAATTTCATTCTAACCTATCATACATTATTGAATTTATTTCTTAGCCTATGTACAGCCACCACAAGCACTCATATCCCCCCAAAAAATAGCAATGGTATGAAGCCAATTTTAACAAATTTCTTAAGACATACTCATTAGCATGTTAATTGTGCACTACTTCATCACAAAGAAGGAAGGAATTACCCCTAATTTATTCATACCAACCACTATATCACAAGGTCTACTAATATAAACACCAAAAATCCATGAAGAAAAGGTTGTAATTTCACTAACATAAGTCTTTAAAGGTGTCAATCCCATCCACACTCTTGCTACCTGCTTCATTCTAGCTTCTATGGTAGTTTTATTCTTCATTTGTGACCAATTATTTGTCATCCAATAGCCACCATTGCATCACACACACATACACACATGTCTTAGCTACAATTTGGCATTAAGAATCACTAAAAAAAGTCTAAGAAATGGGGTAGATACAACCTAGAACTCACCTTGGTGTCATGGTTCGGGACTATTCTGAACTAGTCACCTTGTTCAATTTTTTTCTCCCAAACCACCATTCCTTTTGTCTTGATTCTTTTTCCTGCTGATCCCTAACATCTTAAAGAATTTTTAGCCACTAGAATCACTTTATTTGGCAACCAAAGAAGAAAGTTATTGCTAAATTATAGAGGAGGTGGCGTCCAAAATTCTATGCAGAAAGGAGGAAATGAGCAAAATGAGTTTTTATTCTTTTCAAGTGGAAATCCACTTGTCCCATGCCCTTTGCCATTTGGCAAGGTTACTCAGCCACTTAGCATTGTTGTGAACCCCATTTTGACACCTCAAAATTTCCTGAACCATCTCAATTTTTTGGAAAATTTCAAAAATTCCTAAAAATTCACTCGAAACTCTAAAAAATTACACCCTTTATTTTCAAATTCTTATTTTAATCCCCTTTACCTGCTCATAAATGTTCATTACCAAATTCCATCGATAAGGCAATTTTTTTGACTGCCTTAATTTGCGTGCCAACCTTAAAAATTGTAAGATTTTTCAAACGATCTTTGATTCAAAAATTTCTTTCACCATTAGACTCTGTATGATTTTTTAGCTTTAGTGTCCACTAGTTTTAAGTATATCCGAGCACCTCTCGAGTCAATCTTAGCCTAAAAAAATTTTATTGGCCCGATGGGTAGCTTATAGCTTGGAATTAATTGTTAGTTATGCTAAATTTTTTTATTTTGCCTTTTTCATCATTTTAAAGCCCTTTGAAGTTTTACAACCTATGCCACTACCTTGGTCCACGTGTAAGTGACCCGGCACCCCGAGTGCACTCCTCAGATCTTATGGTACTATTCACAAAGCCTTAGGATATGGGTGTTATAGAATTAACTCCGCCTGAATAAGGGAAAGAGCTAGTAAGCTATGCTCCAATGACTATATAATGAGCAAAAGCAAGTGCTGATTCATCAGTGCCTAGTGATGTAGCATATCAACCATCGGCATAGGCACATGAGTAGTCACAAACTCAGGCTCCACTAGTATTATTACAGTAGATAGTGGATCTATTGAGGCATACCATTATAGCTACTACACCACCACCAGCTTTTACACCTCCACCAGTGCCCTTATAAAAAACTTGTCTAAAAAGATTGAAAAATATGAGAGCATTAGATTTTGAGGGCACCATTAATGATAATGCTACAAAAGTTGTGTACTGGTTGGAGAGGATAACAAAAATTTTAGAGCAGTTAAAGTGTACTCCAATGGAGAATTTGAAAATGTGCTACATTACTGCTTCAAGTAGAAGCATTCCACTGGTGGGAGACCACAAAAAAGAGAAAAGCAGTTGCTAATCTTACCTAGGACAATTTTTTTGAGAGTTCTAGAAAAGATACATTTCATAGACATAATTAGATAGGAAAAGGCAATAGTTTATAGATTTAAATCAAAGGAGAAAATTTGTGTTCGAGTATGAGAAATACTTTGCTCAATTGAGCAGGTATGTAGAAGAGTATTTTCCCACTGAGGAGGCCCGCTACAAAAAGTTTTAAAAGGGTCTTAACATTGAACTAAGAATGCAGATATCAAACCCTAATAACTGAGAATTTTTTATACTAGTATCTACAACATATGCAATGAAAGAGATAATGAAAGAAAAGAGAGAATTGTTTCAAAGAAAGAGATCATTTTTGGCTATGCAAGCTAGTGTAGCACCTGAGGAAGGAAATGAGAAGAAAGAATATCAAACAACATAGTAATCATAGAGATAAGGTGAGTCACAAAGACAAGGCCAGAATTAGAGGTAGGTTCAGGCTTCACTATTTAGTTCATGACCTTTTGAGCAAGCCTTTAGTGCTCTAGGGCCTACTGCTAGGAATTCACCTTTAGAATGTTTTCTTTTTAAAAAGAAGCATCGAGGAAAATGTTGACTCTTGAAGAAAGGTG
>CANXYI011609809.1:0-13186 GCA_948208565.1 Hura crepitans
GAATTAAGTTTGTATGTAACACTTATTAATTATATGTCTATAAATCCATAAGCAGTTTTAGTATAATACATTAACTCGTGTCTTCAAGTGCAAGATACAATAATAATAAATAAAACACATCACTTTTAATAAATAAATAAACGCATAATAAATATATAAGAAAAAATATATAAAATTCGGAATAAATATTCATGCATGCAACTAAACCATATTTTTTATGATATTATTGAAGAAAATTAATAATGCAATGCTATTATCCCATATATAGAACATTTATTGAAAAAAATCTATGTAATGATTATATATCATATTGTTTACGTCGGCAAAAAAAATTAAGCCAATTAAAATTTGAAGCCCAATAATTATTTACAGGAAGTTTGAATGATTGAGTTAGATAAGGTTTGAAGAGTTAGAGAGAGTGAACAAATTCCTACTCTAAGACATAAAGATTGCATTGAGATCATAATTCTATCAGGATCAGGACTTTCAAACCTATATAAAAGCTATCAGGCATAACTGAAGGGCATCTCTCGAATCAGTAGAAAATATTAGCGCACTAGTTATTTGCTTAGATTCATTTACTTTACCAACATTTTTAGCTTATTCCAATGCAAAAACTAACGAGGTCAAAAAGACGCCAACTAAAACTTCTCACGTTGAATCTTTAGCAGACAAGATTCAACCAGATAGTCCTTGTAGTATATTTGAAAAGGTTCGTAGGAATATTGAGGGTAAGATCGAAGAAACGATCGAGTATGATAGGACTATTGTGACTCCACAGGCGCTAGCGCTAGCGACAACAGATTATCAGGTGATTTCACAAAGTGTGGCTGCTAAAAATCAAGCCACCTTTGAAGGAATGGTCCAACAGATGGCAACCATTCTACAACCAATGAATGAACATGCTGATATGACATTTTAAAGGGTGCAACAGATGCTGACTAAGATGAATCAGAGTATTGCTCAGTTAACAGTGGCCTTCTAAGAAAGGCCATCGCTAGATCCAATGAGAAACAGGAGGTGTCTCGACTCCCTTATAACCTCGAACCATAGCGACAATATGGACAAGTCAATATCTTAGGGTGACAAGATCAACGAGATCACTAGCCTGACCAAGGAGCACAAGGTGTACTTGTTCAAAATCAATCACAATGTCAAGGGCCATTTGGACAAACTTATGGCCAAATAAACATGCACGAGTAGCCCCAGGGAAACTTCATCCAATTTGGCTGGGGATTGGGCCAAGTCCCTATTAGACAGCTACAGGGACCTATACAACCTCAAGGATAAACACCTTTGGGCAATTTCGGCCAAAACATCCAGGGATATAATAATATAGCTCGGAATAGGGTTGGTTGTCAAAATCCTAATGTCTTTAATAATCCAGTGTACCAACCATTCTAACAAGGTATGATTAAGCAAGTAAACTACCAAGCTGATTATGGGCAATTCAGCCGACAAATGCACATTCCAACTTACAAAAAACCATATCCGGATTGGGTCGACCAAGATTATCCTTTTCCCAGAGGATATAAAATTCATGAGTTTGTGTTATTCTTAGGTGACGAGAACTTATCACTGATTGAGCATGTGGCTTAATTCACAGTCCAGTGCGGCGAAGTAGGGATGAACCCATTCTTGAAATTAAGGTTGTTCGGCAATTCTCTCACAAAGGTAGCATTCAGCTAGTATACTAATTTGGAGCCTAACTCTATTATGTCATGGGCAACTCTGGAGGAGAGATTTCATGCTGAGTTTATAAGCCCCAGTTGAAGTAGCACTGGTCGATCTTGCTAGGACATCTCAAATCCCAGGAGAATCAGCCGAGAAATATATCTCAAGATTCAGAAAGACTAGGATGGCCTATCGAACACCAATCACTAAGGTTGATTGCATTAATTTGCTGATGAAGGGTTTTGCTTACCCTTATCATAGAAACTTTAATGGTTATAGGTTCTCTAATCTATTCGAGCTTTCTACTCAAGTGATTAACTTCAAGTGAGTACTGAAAAAAAAAGGCACAAAAGAAATCTACCTCCAAAGGAACCTATTACAAGGACTAAATTGACATATAAACCATAGAAAGTGAGGCTGATTCAAGTGATGAGAAGATATGTCTGGCTAGCCTGGCTTTAAATTCCTCATACGAATACCCAATTCTTACTAAGGCAAATCCCCTAGCAAATAAGCAAAAGAAGAGAGGGAATAGCCAAATAGCTAAGGAATACTCATTTGACATAGTAAAAGCTGATGATATTTTTGATTATTTGCTGAAGGACGACAAGATATCATTATTAGAGGGGTATGTATTGCCATCAGTTAAAAAAAGACAAGGGAAATAGTACTGCAAATGGCGCAACAGTTGGAGGCATTCCACCAACAATTGTATTACTTTTAGGAATAAGATCTAAGAGGCGATAAATGAAGGCAAACTAAAATTTCCTTCAAAGGGGAAAGCTCCAATAGTCGATGAAAATCCTTTCCCAGTAATGCATATCAATATGGTCTAACCAATAAGAAGGCCATTTGGTAATGGGAGACAGGAGGCATGGAGACCAAATCGGTAGAGGACTAGAATTAAATTGGGAGAGAGCTTAAGACAAGGACATCATCAGTGGAAGAAAGCCAATAAGGCTAAGGATTTAAGATTAAGAGACAAGTATTCGGTTAAAATCATAAAGCATCTTGAGCATCAATCATATCCAAAACGGGAGTATAATAAGAAAGAACACTTAGCTGAGCGGAAGGGAGATAGCTTAGTGAATAGAAAGAGTTATGACAGAAAGCCACAAAGGCAGCTAACAATGTTTAGGCCAAGCCCTACTAGAATAGATGAATGGGAATATCATAGACCATAGCCGATAAGCCATCGAACTAGTGTCTTTGATAGGCTTAAATTTAAGCATGCTCACTTAAATATAGAACGACCCATTAGTTCAAAACAAATTTTCTTTGATCATAGAGGCCTTACAAGGACTCAAAAAAGAAGATATCAAAGGGAAAATCAGTTGAAAAAACTTTAAGAGCAAATAAAATATGAAACGGAGAACTTGGAGTCGAAGAAGCAAAAGTTGGCCACTCTTAATAGGTAGTTATATGGGGTTGTCGATGATGCTGAAGATGAACCTAGCTTGAATGATAGCCCGAAAGAGGAGCTTCAAGTGAAAATTGATTCACGGGACAATCTGCTTAGGGCAAAAGCAATTCATGACAAGCCACGAGAGAATAATCACTCCAAGAGAAAAGAGATCGTTCGGACTCCAACCAAGCAAGTATAGTTGCCAAAGAAGTTAGTTGATGAGGCACGAACAATAATAAAGAGAGGACATATTAATGTTGTCACTTTACCAGATAAGTTCATTGCGAAGCAAAGTCAAGACTCTACCTTAGATAGTGATGTGATCTAGCCTGAGCAAGAAGATGCAGTAATCGTGCTTGAAAAACCTCCTGAATCACTTACTAAATATATTCAACCACTTTACATGAAAGCTGAGTTCAATGGTATTCCAGTCAACAGACTGTTACTTGATAATGGGGCAACATCTAATATCTTGCCTACTCGGATGTTAAGCGATTGGGAATCCCTTTGCATCGTATGCAAAGGTTAGACATGATCATGACTGATTTTGCTGGAGAAGAAAATGACATATATGGGTTTATTGTCATTTAGGTGAAAATTGGTCGAATGGCTCGTGATGAAGGGTTTTATGTTGTAAATGTCAAAAGCAACTACAATCTTCTTAGCCATAATTAAATTCACTCAAATCATTGTATACCATCATCGATGCATCAAAAACTTATGATTTGTGGAGATGATGGTATAGCCAAAATAGTCCATGTTGATCTTAGCCCTTTTAGAGGTGACATTAGCTTAGTTAAGACTGATATGTATAACTTGGAATCAACCACTACCCAAATAAAACTTAGGAATGATGGGGTTTACTGAAGGAATAGAAAGCTAATGAGTTAACAAGTAATTGATGAGCTATTAAGGTTGGGGTCCTTAACACATGTTGGGGTCGGCTAGCTGAAGGTCACTGATATTACCAATAGAAATGCCTTATTCCAAGATAATTAGTGAGGTTAATCACCACGTTGAGCAGTACAATACATTAGTTGCGGAATGCATTAATGATGTAAAAGATCTACTATTCAAAATGAAGATTAAGATCCAGACAGATGCTTCAACTTCTCAAAACCAAGATCCATTAAAAGAGATAAATATGGGAACAAACAAGTTGCTTAGGCCATTATTCATCAGTGCTAAGCTTAATCAAAATTTTAAGACCAAGCTTTTTACTTTGCTAAGAGAATACAAAAATTATTTGCTTGGGACTATCACAAATTGCTTGGATTAGCTTTTTCACTAGTTGAGCATCAATTACCAATTAAAAAAGGGTACAAACCTTTGAAGCAGTCGATATGGAGAATGTCAGGAGAAATTAAGCAAATGGTTAGCAAAAAAAATACAATGTCTATTAAAGGCCATATTTATTTGAATAACCAAATATGTTAAATAGTTATCTAACATAGTTCTAGTCATTAAAAAGAATGAAAATTTGAGAATATGTGTTGATTTTAGGATTCTCAACTGTGTAACCCCTAAGGATGAGTATCCTATGCCAATAGTAAACATGTTGATTAACTTGACTCCATGTGATGCCATCTTAAGTTTCATAGATGGCTACTCAGGCTATAATCAAAATTTTTTAGCTAAGGATTATGTTCATAAGATAACATTTAGGTGCCTTGGACTAATTAGAGCCTATAAATAGGTTGTGATGCTATTCGGTCTGAAGAATACTAGAGAACATACTAGTGAGCAATGAATGCAATATTTTATGACATGATTGGTTGATCAATGGAGGTCTACATAGATGATGTGGTGGTTAAATCACAAATAGAAGATTAACATCTAGAACATTTATATTCTTCTTTTGAGCAAATAAAGTTTCATCAATTAAAGATAAACCACTCAAGTGTGCCTTTAGAGTATCAGTTAGAAACTTTTTAGGCTTTTTGGTGCATCAAAGTGGGGTTGAGATAGATAAGAATAAATCAAAGGCAATAATTAAGGCACCCCTTACCAAAAAGCAAGAAAGAGCTTTAGCAATTGTTAGGAAAAATAAATTTTTTAAGAAGGTTCATTGCTAACTCAGTAGGCCGATTATGCCTATGGACTGAGTTACTTAAACTAAAAAATGATCAAAAGTTTGTATGGACAGAGGATGACTAATGGGTTTTTGAGGAGCTTAAAGAATATTTAACCAAACAGCCTATTTTGACTCCACCTCACTCAGCTCAATCCTTAATACTTTACATTACTTCTTTAGAAGGGTCGATTGGAGTGTTGCTTGCTAAAAAACAAGATGCTAGTGAATGAGCAATTTATTACTTGAGTAGGTTTAATAAGACT
Source organism: Hura crepitans (assembly GCA_948208565.1). Classification (NCBI taxonomy): domain Eukaryota; kingdom Viridiplantae; phylum Streptophyta; class Magnoliopsida; order Malpighiales; family Euphorbiaceae; genus Hura; species Hura crepitans. The sequence goes on from CANXYI011609809.1 coordinate 5,417, forward strand.
GAGATTAAGTACCTAGTGGTAGGAAAACTCAGCCTTGTATTATTTTATGCTTACAGCAAACTTAGATACTATATATTACCAATAGTGGTATTAGTGGTAAGCTAAACTAATGTCATAAAGTACATTTTAACTAGGCCTTTCTTAATAAATCATTTAGGGAAATAGACAGTTAGCTTATTAGAATTTGCTCTTCATTACACTCCTCAGAAGATAGTCAAGGGATAATTATTAGCTAATTTTTTATCCCATTATCCTAATTTCCTAGATTGGGGGCAAGAGGAAATCAACCAAGTGAAAGGGTTAGAGACATGGCAAGTATGGTTTGATGGGTCAAGAAAGATGAGGCCAGCTAGAGCTAGAGTTCTCCTCATTCCCCTAAATAGGGATTCAACTATAGTATCATTTGTCTTGGATTTTGACTGCACTAACAACCAAGCTGAGTGTAAAGCTCTGATCTTTACAATAGAAATTCTTTTAGAACTAGGGGTAAAAAGAGTGGTCACTCGAGGGGATTCATTGCTTATAATAAAGCAAGTTAATGGAGAATATAAATGTAAATCACTAATATTGGTCACTTTCTATAATTAAGCTAGGCACCTTGCTAAAGTGTTTGAGGAGTTCCAATTAGAATTTACTGAGAGAAAAACCAATAAAGAGGCAAATGACTTGGCTTAGGTAGTAACAAGATTCTAAAGCTAGTTTAATGAGGTCCTAGTAATCTATCAGCCAGTAAGATCTGTCATTAATAGTGATGAAAATCAAGAAGTATTCGAGTTAGACATGTATGATGATTAGAGAGATGAGTATGTTAGATATCTCAAAACTTGACCCTGGAAATAAGTAAAAAGGTTAGATCATATGCCTCTAAGTTTGTTTTGCTTAATAATGAGTTATTTAGGAGATGGGCCAGTGGTAAACTACTAAAGTGTATTCCTTATAAAGAAGCCATTTTACTAATGGCCGAAATTCATGAAGGATTGGCTGGAGCATATTAATTAGGGAATATGATAAAATGGCAAGTAATAAGGCTAGGATAATATTGGCTAACATATGAAAAGGATTACAATGATTATACCAAGGGATGTGACAAATGCCAAAAACATGGACCAGTGCAGTATGTTCCGACTGAAGAGTTACATTCCATAGTGAAACCTTGGCCATTTAGGGTTGGGCCATTGACAAAATTTGAAAAATATATCCATCATCATCCTAAGGGCACACATTCATTGTTGTGGCCATTGATTACTTCACTAAATGGATAGAGGCCATTCTTATGAAAGTGATGACCAATAATTAGTTATTAAATTTATAAAGGAGTACATCGCCTTTAGGCATGGGCTACCGGAATCACTCACAACTGATTAGGGGAAAGTGTTCATCGGATCTGAGATAAAAGCTTATGTTAAGAGACTAGGAACTAAGTTGATTCATTCAACACTTATGCTCAATCAAATGGCTAAGTTGAAGCATCCAACAAGGTCTTAATTAATAACATTAAGAAGGCCTTTGAAGAAAATCCAAGATCATGGAATGAGGCATCATATGAGGTTATTTGGCCAAACAGATTCAGTAAGAAATCGGCCACAGGTGTAAGGCCTTATGAATTACTATATAAAAAAGTGACCATGGTACCGACCAAGCTAACTATGACTTCTTATCAAATTCAACACTTAATGAAGTTGAGGCATGGATAATATAATGAAGCTTTTTGGTAAGAGCCTAAGAAGATTGATGATAAAAGGTTCTAAGCACTTAATCGTCTTGAGATCCAAAAGTGACGAGTAGAGCGAGCTTATAATAAGAAAGTTAGAGCTAAGAGCTTCAAACAAGGGGATTTAGTCTAAAGCTTATTCTTCTAGTTGGCTAGAAAGAAGGAAAATAGGGATTGAATTGGAAAGGACCATTCAAAATAGCCTAGTTCATAGGAAAAAAGACTACTAAGCTATCTAGCATAGATGATGAATTGCATGATCGATTCATTAATATTAATACATCCCTCCTATTTGGGATCAAGTTGAGCATTCAATCTTTTCACATAGAAATGATGGCTAAGGATTGGTCATTAAGCAATAGTTAGTAGACTTATAAATAATAATTATGGCTTTTAGATGAATTTTTTTATTATCTATAGACTTATGACTATTTTATTCGGTCACTAACCGATGTATCAAAAAATAAGTTTGAATAAATAACACTTATGGCTTTTAGTTGAATTTTTTATTATTATGGAAAGCAAGTGGCAAAAAGTTCTTATTCAATAGTAATTAAAAGCTAAATATTACTAGATGCCACATTCAATGAACATCAAGTTAACTCGAGTAGTACAAAGCAAACATTACAACTAAGTAAAAACATTGTTTATAATAGATAAGATCCAAAGGTAAAATGGCCGACCTACTAATTTAAGACCCTTTGTTTATAACTCAAAAGATATCTGAAATGCAATAACTTGCCTAGATAATTGGCTCATATATTGACATGCTACATTTCCTTAATAATGATATTAAAAAATCGGTGTATAGAATCTTCAACATGGCTTGCTTCCTTTTAAGCATTCTCCATTGCTTGGTGGTTCTTACTTATCTTTTTCCTCAGCTTCTTCTTAGCTTCACTGAGCTGATGAATATTGGCTTTGTATTTACTAGCCAATACAAACCTTTGAGACTTTTCATCTCATAAATAAGTGAGTTGATCATTTAAAGTGCTAACCTTCAACTGAAGTGCTTCGAGTTGGCATTGAGTTTCTTCTAATTCAATCTCCATAGAGTGAATGCTAGTGTTGGCTGTTGAACTCTTAAACTTGATATCTATTGCCTTCTTTATTTGACTGTCATTTGATTGGTTAAGATTTTTAAGTTGGTCTAACATCTCTTGATGAAGCACTAACATTATTAATGAAGAAGTTTTTAGAAAAACTAAGTTGTCCAAGTCACTCCTTAGTCGTTCAATCTCTACTTTCTAGCCAATAGAGAGTGAGGTTTCATTGCCATTATTAGATAAAAATTCCAAATCATTTTTGAATTGGGAAAATAAGCTCTCAATAATGAGGAAGGAAAGGTCTCTAATGGCATAGCTTCTGAGCCTCTCTATAATAGAATATTTCTACTAGGACTCCTTGAGAAACTTTAACTCTTTGAAGGTCTTCATCCATAGAGAGGTCATTAGATGTGTCACCAATGAAGGCTCTACCAGTAAACTTCAAGCGAGGAACCTTCACTTTAAATCTAGTAGCTAAAGTTTGTAATGTCTACAAATGCACAAGTCAATACACAACAAAACAAGGTCAATAAGTTCATAAGAAAACAAAGTAAAATAAAAGTGATATTTTTACCTTTTAGACTTTTTTTGGTGCAACGGGATCACTTGAGCTCGAAGTACCCTTTGGAATTGATTTTACAATAATGAACAAGTTAGTGATAGAATGGCCAAAGACCTAATAATTACCTTAAGTTACCATAAGGACTGATTGGCCCATAAGGGCAAAACACAAAGCCACCAGGGACCTTCTAGTTGATATTTCACTTGAATAATCCACTCCTAGTGACTTAACAATTACATTAATTTGGATACTCACTTGTTATGCTAAATAGTGCAGTTAGAAGTGGGGGACTTGGATCTTTGAAAGGTTTTTGAAAGAACTCAAGCAAAAAATATGGGACATGATCAAACCATTTGAGGTACTGACTTAGTTCTCTCTCTCTTTGGCTAGCTAGAAGTTCATCCTTAATAGCTTTGCATTTATGCATCATGCCCGATTGATCCATATAATTATATTTGAACTTAAAAATTTTTTCAAAGTTTTAAATATCTCGAATATGCCCACCTTTAATCTTAGGCACCAAATATACCTGCACATTAGCGGTAATATTCACATTAGTATTATAAATATAAGCGGCTTTAATACTAATGAAAAATTGACTCTCTAAGATTTATCTGAAGTCATGTTGAAAATATTTCCTAACAACTAGAGACCACTATTAGTCAAAGAGTGTTGTGGTAGACTCAGCAGGTGAAGGGATTGACCACATTGAAGTGTTAGCTTCTCTTGAAGGTGTATAAATGCTTCATTAACTTTGGTCACTTGGTAAATGTTAAATAGCTTTATTCTTTCGAATGAAGTTTTGTTCAAGGATTAGTAGACAAGATAAGGAAATGATTGAATAAATCTTAGTGGGCGAGCAACTAAGTGTGGCTAGTATTGCTCAACTCCATATTTATTATTATGATTATTCGCAATAAAGCTATTATATATGAGAACCCGAACAATCACCACAGTGGCCCAAGACTCTGACCATTTGAATGTAGCTTATTCACTAAGAGAGTGGTCATCAAGATTAAATGACATAGCCTAGCTCGATCCGTATTTGGACAGAATAAATGGATGGAGTTTTTCATGTGAATAGCTAGTGGCAGAGTAAAATAATTCAAAATAATCAAGTAAGTGCTTAGACTTAATTGGCTAAGTAATTAGCCAATTGGAATAACAAGAAATTAAACTAGGTGATGGCTCACAAGTGGGTCTAAAGTATTTAGGGAAATAAACTACAAACCATAAGCTTATCATCCAAAGTGTGCCAGAGGTATCTTTACAGTTGGTATTTTACTTGGAAGGGAGTAATTCATACATGCCCCTATATAAGTGGGTAAGCCAATAAAGGGTAAGGTTGAGTTGTTATCCTTGCACAAGTGCAATGGCTAAATTTAAATGTTCCCTGGTAACCTTTAGTGAAGCAGTGTAGAGACCAAACTTGCAAAACCATAATAATATAAAAGCTAAGTGTTCAAATGGAGAAGGCAAAGGAGTTGTACCTCTGTGCTTATCAATAAAACTACTGTATGATCACTGATTGAAGAAATCTTCATATGACACCCTCTACATAATCCATTCGTCGGACTTAAATAGAGAGCATGCACACAAGTATGCTATCCGAACTATCATCTCTTATCAAATTAAAACATGTTACTATATATTCTTATTAAAATATTTCTTTTAAAAATGCGGGTTAACAAAAACATTTTAAAAACTTAGTTTAAAAATAAAATTGGGAATCCTTATGTTGAAAATCTAGTAGCATAATGGCTATACCGGGACACTAACCCAAAATTTGAATAGTAACCTGTATGAAAAACAAGCACTTCTAAATAATTTCAAACACAATCCACCACTTCTATGATCCTTTGATCACTCCAAATTAGCCAATAACATAAAACATAAACTTAACCTTAGGAAGAGATATCATATAAGTTTAAAACCATTCAAAGAACTTAAATAAGGTCATAAAACCATTAACAATCTTACATTTACGTTAAACCATAGTTTAGGCCCATAACTTGACATATACAATATATGAATGCTTCTTGGCTATACATTTCATAATCTAGTACATACAACAAAACTATACCAAAAGACAAACTTTACTGTTCAGTCTTGATGTCTTGATGCTTTAGCTGAATTATTCTCCTTACCTACACATCACAAAGAAAAATGATAAGACAAGTAATAACTTAGCAGTGTAATCAAAATAACTCTTGAAATAATGCCATACCTTTATTATATCTCATCATACAAACATGAATAAGCACTGTTCAAAATAAGTATAATTCGTTTCATAATATGCATGTAAGTTATAGCATAATAAATGTAACATTTATCATATGCTAAACATGAAAATCACATTCTACATACACATAAAACATACATATTGCACTTGATAAAATCAATATTCAGAATTCCATTATATTCATTTAACCTGCCTATATTATGAGAACACATATCTTAAGGATAATAGGGGTGGATAGCCAGTATGACCTTCTTAAACTCGAAGGTCCATCTACCAATATGGATTCAAAGATCAAATATAGTATGAGACCCGAAGGTAAAAAATAACGTGAGTGTAAACCAATCATATCATGAGTTTAAGGACAAACATAGCATGATGGCCATTATGACCATTTATAAACCTAAAGTTCATATACCAACATGGATCTAAAGATAAAAAATATAGGCCTGTAGATCAGACATTTAGTGGACCCATAGATCGAGCAAATATCAATAAAAGCATTAGTACCTTAGCAGCTACTAATAACCCTTAGCTGACTGATCAACCTATCCTCATATGGGCGATTAACCAATTTGTTTTAGTTACACCATTTTAAGTAAACTTAAAATAGGTTATAATTACTTTGGCTTAATTAACAAATGACTAAATGAAACAATTATGTTATTTCACTTATTTTTGTGTTCAAGCACATTATTTCATGCAAAAGCACATAATAAGTCATATTTCATCATCTTATGCTCATAAACACATTATCAACATCTCAATGCCATTTCCATGATCATAACATACATGTGATCATAAAACATCCATTACATGCTTAGCATAAGGCAAATTCTTGCTTAAGCATAACATGAGCCCATTCGGCCACCAAGCTTTCAAACACATAATTTATTCACTTTTTTTACATTATTCACATATGTCACTTTAGCATCTATACATAAGCATACATACAACTTTATCTCTATGCCAATAGCACATCTCACATACACATATATGCAAAATGTCCATTTGGCCAACCTATTAAAAAGCATCACCTCATGCATTTTTTATCATTTCCATACATTAATGAATACTTTTGCATTTCAAGTAACATATACAAACACACACATTCCTATGGCCTTTCGGCAATGACGTCAAATGTACATCCCATATACATTTATCCATCATATCATGCTCATATATTAACATTCATCAATTCAATTCAATTCATACTAATTAACATGCATAGTGCAACATAACACATGCAAACATATATATATGGCCATTCAGCCATATTACCATTAACACATCAACATTTCTCAATTTAAATTCAAATACATCTACCACATTTAAAGGCATTAAATCATATTCACAGGAATCTTAGAATACAATTTAATTACCATAAAACCACCTAATTACCATTTTTACTTAAACATACACATATACATAAATTCACATATTAGGGCATTAATGGATTTTGCACAAATTAAGTTGATTACACTTACTTCTCGATATCAAAACACACCACGGAGTTCATCTATGCCTTTCCCTTTCCTTTGTCAGTTCGTTTCTCACTAGGCTCAATTACATCATATAGATTCATTTTGTTAAATTTCGTATAATATCATAAAAGTGTTCAAAAATCAATTTGACTTCATAAATGTGCTTTTGAGTACTAAGAGAACACTAGAAAAATACTAGAGTTTGAAAAATCTTACTCGAACAAAAAATGGTTACTATTTATCGAGCATTAAAATTGAGCAAAATGTCTAATATTTCTATAAATTTTTGCTTTCCCTGATGTATAGAGGTTATAGAGGTATTGTCATTCAATTATGGTGGCTTAAAATGGGCTAAATTGGAGGAATCAAAAAGAAAAAAAAATGGAGGTTTCTTTTTTGAAAAAGTTGGCTACCAACAATGGAGAAGAGGAGAGAAAACACTATTCTAACATTGACTAAAATGGTGAGTTTGACTTATATATATATGGGGTTTGTTGGAAAATTAATTTCTTTCTCTTTTTTATTTCATAATTTTAAAATTAAATCTCATTTTCTTTCCTCTAATTGAACTCCCAAAAATTCAATTAATTAACATTTTGCTAATCCTCTAAAAATTGGACCTCAAAAATCATAAAAAATTGAATAAAAATGCATAATTTCATATAACTCAATTTTAGTAAAAATACTTTCTGATCTCTAAAAATTCTAATTCCAATGCCAATAGATTA
>CANXYI011609826.1:0-15058 GCA_948208565.1 Hura crepitans
ACTTGCTCATACATGCACATTAATTACATTAAGGTATGCAAAATTTGGATAAGATAGATTGAGTACACTAACCTACCATAGTTAAAATACACAATGGAGCTCACTCACACCCTCCCTTTGCATTTATGATGAGCCCGCTCCATTTTTGCAATTGTCCATAATATGCTCAATATATAAAAATCTATAATAAATCATCAAAAACATAAAATGACAAAAAGAAAGCATAAATGTCTCTTGGGCACTTAGGAAACATGGAAAAAATGTCAGGTTTCAAAAAATCTTACCCAAACACAAGATGGTCACTATTTATCCAAATCAAAAAATACTCTTTTTCTTCATTTTTTATGAAATTCAAAGTGCAATTGGGCTATGAAGGTATATGCACAAGCTTTGAACATAACAAAATAGGTTTGATTCATGATTTGAGGAGCCAAAAATTGCCTCCTCCTCCTCTTTTGCCCCCCTTGCATCAACTGCCTTGGCTAAAGGGAGAAGAAAATACTTCTTTCTTTTGACCAAGTTTTGACTTGTATAGTTTTTTCTTCTTTTATACATTTTTTACCCCATTTTCTTACTTAGGAAACTCCTTAAAAATCCCTTAATTAGCCTCCAAAGGCCTAAAAATTTATGCTCAAAAGTAAAATAAATTGAATAAAAAGGTAATTTTTTACATAATTCAATTTTAGTAAAAATACTTCCCGACCTTTAAAAATTCAAATTTGAATGACAACATTCTATTTAGAATTTTTGAGTTTCAAGTTGTGTTAACCTATAGTCATTTTGAGCATAAAAGAAATATTTTTATGGTTCAACTTTACCTTCGGCACTATTCATGTAACACTGCCGTAAAATCTTTCTTTGTGTTTTTAACCAACTAAATAACTTCTAATTGGTCTCAAATTTTGCCCTAAGTTATTTTATGACAAGTACTTTCACTCAAGTAATTTAGTGCATCTTAAGTTTTGGGAGCACTATTCATCTCGGGAAAGCACTATTCATAAAAGATGAAATTTTTAGGTTGTTACATTACTTCCCCTCTCAAAATAAATGGTGTCCTCGAAATTACCTGGCTAAAACAATTGATGGCACTATTCTCACATTTGTGCTTCTATTTCCTATGTTGCCTTTTTTTATCCCATAGTGCTTCTAAGAAACTTACACTAGCAGAACTGCATTGTTCCTCAACTCTTTGACCTTTCTAGCTAAAATCCTAACAAGTTCTTCTTTAAAAGATAAATATGGTCTAAACTCGACCTCTCTCATTTATAGAACATGTGTTAGATCAAATTTGCATCTTATGAGCATAGATACATAGAACACATCATAAATCTACTAAAGTTCTCATGGCAATACCAATCTATAGTCTACTAGCCCTACATGTTCTATCACATCATATGGACTAATAAACCTTGGACTCAACTTTCCCTTCTTGAAAAAATGTAAAACTTTCTTCTATGGTGAAACCTTTAGAAACACCTTGTCTCCCACTTTAAAATCCAAATTTTTTTCCTTTGAGATCAACATAAGACTCATATCTATTAAAAGTTGCTTTCAATCTATCCCTAATGATCTTTCCCTTTACCTTGACATCTTTGATCAAATCTAGGCCCATGAGCTTGGTATTACAGAGCTGACTTTAGCATGGAGAAGTTATGCACTTCTTTCTATATAAAAGCCCAAACTTTTTTGTTGGCTATTGTTGTATACAAATTCTGCTAATGCCAAATATCGATCCTAGCTACCTTTAAACTCGATGGCACAAATCTTTAACATGTCCTTAAGCACCTAATAATGATGCTTCATCGTAAGCATAACATCATACATGTCTAAATATTCAATCACTTAATAATCATAAGATTACTTGACTAACTCTTTTTAACTATCCATCAGTCCACCGATGGAACACTATGCTGAATTTTAAGTAAATACCTTAAGGATTTTGAATCTTTTTCCAAAACCTTAATGTAAATCATGGGTCCTAATTCGATATGAGTAAAAATAACACTCCATAAAACCTGATTATCTTAGCAATATATAATGCAACATGCTTTTCTATATAATAATCCATCTTTATTGGTATGAAATGAGCTATCTTTGTAAGATAATATATGATGACCCATATGAAATCACACTTGCTCCTTGTTATAGGCAACCCAACCACAAAATTCATGTTGATTTTATCCTATTTCCATTCTAAAATTGCTATAGGTTGTAACAATATAGACAAAACTTGATATTCTACCTTTATTAGCTCACAAGTAAGGCATTTAGTCATGAACTCTGATACATCTCTCCTTAAACTAGGCCACTAATAGGATAACTTCATATCTTGATACATCTTTATGCTACTAGGATGCATAACATAAGGAGCATTGTGAGCCTCATCTAAAATGTGGTTCATCAATTCTACAACAACTGGAAGACAAATCCTATCATGGTAATATAGATAACAATCACTTTTGGTCTCATACTTAGTAGGTTTTCCCTCGTAAAAGGCACTTATCAGCTCATCAACCTATGATCATCCTTTTGGCTATCTTTAACTAGTTGAAGCAAACTATGCTTAACTTGTATCTCCACTAACAAAGCATTATCAGGCCTAAATTGAAACCTAACATTCATAGTTCTCATCGCTACCATAAACTTCTTGTTAACAGCATCTACCACTAGATTAGCCTTTATAGGATGATTTTTTATTAGATAATCATAGTTGTTAATTAACTCCATCCATCGTCTTTACCTCAAGTTCAGCTTATTTTGTGTCAAAAGATACTTCAAACTTGTGTGATCAGTGTACATGTAACACTTCTCTCGATATAGACAATGTCTCTAAATCATTAATGTAAACACTATCATTATAAGCTCCAAATCATGAGTAAGGTAGTTCTTCTTATGTGGCTTTAACTATCTAGAAACATAAGCAACTACCTTGCCTTCTTGCATCAGAACACAGCCTAACCCATTATGTGAAATATCATTATTGATAGTGAAGTCCATCCTAAAAATTGGTTGAACCAAAATTGGTGCTTTTGTCAGTATCATTTTAAGCTTATCAAAACTCCCTAGACATCTATCAACCTAGACAAACTTGACATCTTTCCTTAACAGACAAGTTATAAGTGCTGCTATTAAAAAAAATCCCTTGACAATCATTTTGTAGTAACAAGCCAACCTAAGGAAACTCCTAATCTCTATGGTATTCCTTAGTGATTTCCACTCCATAACTACTTTAATCTTATTAGGATCAACTTAAATCCCCTCTATAAAAGCTATGTGTCAAAGGAAAGACACCTTACTAAGCCAAAACTCACACTTACTAAGTTTGGTGTAGAGCTTATCTTCTCTTAAAATCTACAAAACTATTCTCAAATGCCGTTTATGCCTTTCTCTACTCTTGGAATATACCAAGATGTCATCAATGAAGATAACCACAAATTGATCAAGATACTATCTGAACACTCTATTCATCATATCCATAAAAGCTACAGGAGCATTGATAAGCCCAAATGGCATTACTCAAAACTCATAGTGAACATATCTCATTCTGAGAGTTGTCTTTACCACGTCAGACTCCTTTACTCTTAACTAGTAGTAAATTAACCTCAAATTGATCTTAGAGAACATTTAGCCCTCTTAAGCTGATAAAAAAGCTCATTAATCCATGGCAATAGATACTTGTTCTTAATGGTCACTTTGTTCAGCTATCTATAATCCACACACAATAACATAGAACCATCCTTCTTCTTCACAAATAACACTGGTGCTCCCCAAGGCAAAACACTCAGCATTATAAAAGCCCTTATCAAGAACTTTTAGAGTTAAATCTTTAGCTCCTTTAACTCTATTAGAGCCATCCTATATAGAGTTATTGATACTAAAGCAATACCAAGTAACGCTTTTATATTGAAGTTGTGTTCCAGTTCTTGAGGCAAACTAAGCAACTTTTTAGGAAATGTTTTTATAAACTTTGACAATACTAGTATGTCACTAGCATCTGGTTCTCCACTATGAGTGTCATAAATATGAGCTAAGAAATCTTGATAACCATTCTTTAACATGCACCTTGTTGTCACTGCCGAGATAACATTAGATAGAAAGTCTATCCTTTCACCCATAACTGTGATCTCAGCCTCATCTTTTTCCTTAAGTTTCAACCTCTTCAACTTGCAATCTAACATGGTCTAATACTTGGACAACCAATCCATGCCTAGTATCAGGTCAAACTCATCAAATGGTAGCTCGATGAGAATAGCCAAAAATTGATATCTTTATACTATCAACTGACACTTCTGATAGACTTTGTTTGCTATGATGTCTAAACTTTAGGGATAACTAACCATAATCTCTATCTATAAGCTCTAACTTTAACCCCTTGTCTTATGCTTATGATGTGAAAACATATAAATATGTAGACCCTGAATCAATTAAAGCCAAAATAGGTGAGTTGAAGAGAAAAAAAGTACTAGCTATGATGTCTAGCTTATTAGCCTCCTCTCTTACCTTAATTGTGTACTATTAAGCAGGAGCTCTATGCTTAACTTTAGACTCTACTCTATCCCTCTACGCTACCTCATGTTTATCTCTTTGTTCTTATTTCTAACTTCTGATAGATACAAGCATAGATCTTTAACTAGCATTAGCTATGGTGGGATAATCTTAAAGGAAATAATCCATTAGACCATATCTAAAACATACTCTTGACTTACTCCTTTAGCACTTTCCCTTGTGTTGCTTATGGTAGGTTAGACATTAAGGAACATGGCCACTCTGTGCTCTAGACACTAGTGTACTGGTAGCCTGAGATTGTTATCTAGTTTTACCTTTATACCCTTAACTTGTCTTCTAAGACTGTCCTTATTTCTTTTACAATTGGGATGCCCTAATTGTTTCCTCTAAATCTCTTGCATGACTGTTGCACTATACTGGATTCTCCATGTCTAAAAGATCTCTTTTTCTTATAAAACTCTTATTTCTTTTTCTACAGACCTTTTATAGAGTGACAAACTGTAACCAGCTTGGAGAAATTCTTGATCTTTATAGGGACCAATTTTGACTTATTATTTAAATGCAATCCCTTCATGAAGCACTTACACTTGTCAACTTTAGTGGAGATGGAGTCTTTTTCATATCAACTAAGCATAGTTCAATCTTTCTCATACTTACCTATGGACTTCTGTCCTTGCTTGAGGTCTGTGAATTCTTACCTTATGTTATTAAGATAGTCTTTAGAGATATACTTCTTGTGAAACTCAGATAGGAAGAACTCTCATGTCTAATCCTCCTCTCTCATATGCTCAGTCAAGTCATCTTACCACTTACCTACCTCCTCTTACAAAAATGATACAGCATAGATAACTTTCTCCTTTAGGGTACATTGCATTTGCTTCATGATCTTGTCTATATGGTCTAGCCAGTACTTTACCTTCTTAGCCTCTAATATCTCTTCGCCCTTAAAATCTTTTGCTATCATCTTTTTGATACACTCTAAATACGTCTTCTAAAGGGCTAAAAAAACCTCTTACTACTATGGAACTGGTTGTGGTAAAGCAACTACTATAGTTTTTCTCAAAAGTTGTAGCCTTTGTTAAAACCTGTAACATCTCTAATAGAACTACTGACAAAACCTATGTTCCTGAGGATACCTACCTCACAGCACTATTAGACATAGAGGCAATTCTATCTAACTTTTCTCCAACAAAAATAGAAGTTTGCCCTTCTTCCTCTTCAAATGATACAATCATTTGAACTATAGGTATAAGAGCACTTGATAAGCCTTGATACTTAAAAATTATGTAGTGTTTAGACTTAACACCTAAAGCACTCTTACATTTCCTAGGAATGCCTAAATCGAAGCCTTGATACCATAAAATGTGAGTTAGCTAGTCATTGAACATGACTAAGGGATGCCCACAAAACTTGTTATACAATCCCAACTCAAACAACATTAATTAAAACAATTTTATCATTAATTTTATCATTTATGATTAAAATAAAAAAATGTGAGTTCTCAAAAACTATTCAAAAATTGAGTTATAACTTCAAAATTGAGAATCCTTATGCCAAAATTTTGGTAGCATAATAGCTGTACCAGGGCTATCACAAAATTTGAATAGTAACATACAATATAGAAGAAACTTCTAAAACATTTCTCAATAACATCCCATAACCGTGATCCTCTTTACAACTCTATAAACATCAAAATCACAAGTATCTATTTCAACCATAGGAAAAGACATAAAAAAAGCATAAACTATTTTATAAAGTTTAAATATAGTTACAAATCTATTAATAGATTTATAATTATAGTATAATATGGTATAATAAAAATGCATTCCTTCTATCTATACATTGCATAATTAGTTATGTACATCAAAAACTATATTAAAAGTAAGATCTTCTATTAGTTGTCTTTATGTCCTAAGGCTTCTGCTCAATTATTCTCTTTACCTATGCATTGCACATGAAAATGATGTGTTAAGCAAATAGCTTAGTGGTGTAACTGAAAGAACTCTTGTAATATAGATATATCACCATTATGCATTATCACTTTCTTACTTGCACAAGTATGCATAAGTCATAATTTGCATAATGCATTAGATAACTTGCATAAATAGAATAAAATGGTAAACATAGTATAAACCCAATAATAACATGGATAGCACATCACATATATGAATTTGACATATACATGATCAATAGAAAATTAATTTTTAAGTTGCCAATAAGATCGTTATATTATGCCCATATGATGAGAACACATATCCTATGGATAAAGGGAGGTGGATGGCCAATACGACCTATATAAACCTAAAGGTCCTTCTATTAATGTGGATCCAAAGATCAAACATAGCATGAGACCTATTTGTCAAGGATGGCATAAGTCTATGATTGAGCATAGCATGAGTCTAAGGACAAAACATAGCATTATGGCCATTACGACCATTTATGAACCTGAAGTCCATCTACTAACATGCATTTCAGAATCAAGAATATATAGTCATTTGGGATAAACTAAAAGTGGACCCCTAGACCAAAAACATGGAAGCACCATAGTTCCCTAACAACTACTTGCTATACCTCTAGTTAACTAGTAAACCTATCCGTCTTAGTTGTTACTCATATGGGCTATTAACAAATTTCCTTTTAATTCCACCACCTTAAGTAAGCTCTAGATGACTTTTAATCATGGTAAGATCAACAAATGACCATACCTTGTAATTTAGCATATTTATTTATTAATTGTGATCATGTATATCATATTCATGCAATGACATATTCCCATGTCACATTATGCCAAAATAATAGGTAATACACCTAATGCTTTTATGTCACACACTAAAGCAAGATGCATTAATAATAATCTATTAAAATATAGACATATAACACAAGGCTTGAAAATTACTACATGCATAAGATATATATAATAACATACATACCAATTTTTTTTCCAAAACATTTAATCACCTTGACATTATGTTAATCCAAGCACATCATCATTATACATAGAAAGAAATCATAACTATTTCTCATATTACTACTCCTTTCCATGCTTACCTTGAACATATATGAATCATAATCGATGGGCCACCATGAATGACCATTCGACCATATCATAAGGCAAATTCCCACATCTCTTTCCATACATGAGAAATAACATCATGGCCATTCCAAGCCACATTCCAAATAGTTACATACATGTATTACATGCCATAATCATAAGCATGCCAAAAACTCAAGAACACTAGCATTAATTTTCACGCATTCATCATTATTTCCATGCTTTAGTAGATATGCACACACTTGTACATGTAAAAGCCATTCAGCCTAAGAGACTAAAGGACATCCAAACATGCATTTATCTATTACACCATGTCAAAATCACATGATTTCATGCTAATATTAATTTATTTATACCATATCTCGATCATGCATTATATGACATAAACACATGCACACACATATATGGCTATTTAGCCATCATGCCATAGCTCACATTGACATACCTTAAATCACATTAAACACCTTTATGCATATCCATATCATCATAAAACATAATTTACATGCTAATAGGCACCATAGCTAACTAATTTAATATAAATATACTCATACATACACATTAATTACATTAAGGCATGCAAAATTTATAGAAGTTAGATTGATTACCCTTACCTCCCATAGTCAAAATACACCACAAAGCTCACTCACACCTTTCCCTTGCCTTTATTAAGAGCTCACTCAATTTTTGCAACTATCCACAGCATACTTGATATATAAAAATCTATAATAAATTAATAGAAATATGAAATGACAAAAAGAAAATATAAATGTGTTCTTGGGCACTTAGGGAACATGTCAAAATTTTCAAGTTTCAAAAAATCTTACCCAAAGCAAAGATGGTCATAATTCATTTAACTTTCAAATTGCTTTTTTTTTCTTTAGTTTGTTGTGAAATTCAAGGTGGAATCAAGCTTATCGGGCCATGGAGGGGTGGACAAAAGCTTTGAATGGAAGAAAATAAGCTTGATTCAAGATTTGATGAGCCAAAAATGGCCTCTTCCTCTCCTCCTCCTTTGTGTTGGCTACTTTAGCTTAAGAAAGAAGAAAATACTTCTTTCTTTTGACCATGGTTTAACTTTATATAAAGCTTTTTTGTTTTATTTAACTTTTTCTTGCCCCATTTTCTTACTTTTAAGACTCCTTAAAAATCACTTAATTAGTCGTCAAAAGCTCAAAAATATATGCTCAAAAATCATAAAAAACCAATTAAAAAGTTAATTTTTTACATAACCTGATTTTATTAAAAATACTTCTCGGCCTTTAAAAATTCCAATTCCAATGCCAATAGTCCATTTAAAATTTTTGACTATTAGGTTGTATTAATCTCGAGTCGTTATGAGCATGAAAGAAATATTTTTATAGTTCAGCTTTAGCTTCGGTATTATTCATACAACATTACCGTAAAATCATTCTTTGTGTTTATAACCAACTAAATAACTTTTGATTCATCTCAAATTTTGCCTAAATTATTTTATGACAAGTACTTTCACTAAAGCCATTTATTGCATCTCAAGTCTCAAGAGCACTATTCATTCTAGGTAAGCACTATTCATAGAAGATAAAAATTTTGAGTTGTTATATAGAGTGCCGAAAAAATGTATGCCTCTATGTCCCAAACCTTAGACTTGAAAGGTTCAGCTATTGTCTTTAGAGGGGGTGTAGAAGACAACCAAACCTCATCTATCCACTATTGTTGATGCCTAGATGGACTGACTAGTCAAGGTCATTGGTAAACTGGGCATCCTCTAAATCAAAGCCTACACGTTATACATCATCATGTTCTTCTAACTTCTTTGGTGTGAAAAATCTATAATTGGCTAGGCATATGCAATCAGGTGTCACAATCTTGATCACAAAATAGGTCTCCTAATTGACCGCCAAATATTGTTAAATAGGAGCACTCATATGCTTTAGGTCAATGTCCAATCCCATAATGACAAAAGTGATAATGCCAGCCACCATGATCTCTTTATTAGGAAACTTGCTAGACTGGTAAGAATGCTTTAATATGTATGGTGTTAGGCATAACTAAACACTATGCTCTATCACTTAAAGGACATAAGATAGTTTGGTTCACATGAGTGATGCTCTCACTATGCCTTAGATAAGATAGTCTAGATACTCTGTGTAGGCAGTGATGAAGCGACTCTCGAATAAAGGAGGCCTTTGTTCGGCTAACTCGAAAGAATGTGCTAACTCATTTAATGATAGCCTAGTGGCTATTAATGCACTCAAGGATCTCTATCATGCTATCAATGGGTAAGTAGAGGATCTTTAAGAATCATAAAATTGAGATCTAGTATCATATGCCATGAAATACTGAACTAGATGGTGATATAGTTTATGGGATCTACCTAGTGGTATTTTAAGGTTCTAAGGAATTAGAGGGCAACCTTGGGGTATGTGGCATGAATCTAGAAATAAAAATTAATCCACCCCACCTGTGTAAGCAACCAGTCTGCCTTAGAGGGTGCTCCTAACTCTTGTAGTATGCTTGTGTAAAAGTAACAGCTCTCGATGAAAGTAACTGATGCCAAGTAGAGCAAAATCTCTTCCTCTTCAACATTTAACCATTTTAAGACTACCACATTGTTGGATTGGTTGTTATCAAACATGTCTCTATTGTCATTGTGCATGCGTTTTTATGAAAGAGCAAGATATAAAAGTGAAGGAAAAATTTGACCTTTTATAGGCAAAATAGCAAAATAACCATTTTAGAGGCCAAACAACCATTTTTAAAAAGAGCGAAATAGCCATTTCATGGTTTAATGGCAAAGAGCCCTTTTGGCAAAAATCACAATGAAAAATAGCCATTTTGTTTCCTTGGCCTAGAAATGACATTCATGCATGCATAGATCCTTATGCCACTTGAGATTTTTTTTTCACTTCAATGTGTGACGAATTCCTCTAGAAGTTTCTCAAAATTCTTGACCTTCCTTCTACTTAGCAAATTTTTTCTTTAGATTTTTTTAATGGCTTGAAACTCCTCTACAAGTTAAACTTGATCTACCTTTTCTTAAGGCTACCACCTACTTCTAGGACTAACAATTTCACATTTTTTAATTTTCTCACTAAGAACTATGCTACTTAGTTGAAGAATTTACTATGATTCTAGGGGTGTCCTATTCATCTGATACACCACCTTACTGTCTCAACTGCTTTCCCTACTACCCATATAAAGTGGTTGATACACTTGGGATACTTCCTTCATTAGCTACTAGGTGGTTTTCAAAAAGAGAATTGGTGTCTCTATAATCCTTGTAGGCCTATGTTAACAATTACATAGATATCCCATCACTGCAAGTGGGCATATACTTATTCATTTTCTTCTCTAAGAATCTCATAGTTATTTTTGAAGGCTACTTTAAAGATTATCAATTATTTAGTGTGATAAATGATTTGATGAAAGGCTTAAACACTTTCCCCTAATCCTTATGAAGACTATCATAAGATTAGATGTAATATAGTTAGGTGAAGCCAGTTTCTTTCGTCGAAGCCTAATTTTGCTTCAAGTTTTATTTTCTTTTCTTTTTTTAATATATTGCCCTTTATAGCTTTTGCCTTATTCTCTAGTCTACATTTTATGTAGGAAGCCCTTTTAGGTTTTCATTGCTAACAAATTTTTTAAGGATAGACTACCCTTTATAGTTTTTCACCCTACCCTTAGCTTGGCTTCTGATTAGATAGTGCTTACAGCTTTTCATTCCTAATAGCCTTTTTTTTATATCTGGTTGTAAGAGAAGCTTTGTTTGTTCGATAATCCCCCCTCATGTTCTCAAGTCTTATAGTCTGAAGCATTTACTACCTTATGCCATTATGCACCAATTTTTTAGATGGGGAGCAATAGGTACTTTGGATGAATGCCACTACTAATGATATCATTAATTTCATGAGCCTATGTATTTCTTTATGGTATCTATGATGGACTGGTTCATTAAGCCATGTTCCCCTATTTGGTTTGCATAACATTACATTCTATATCCCTGATCACTATGTGATGTAGTTAGGTATTGCTCAGGGCATTATTACTCATTTTTTGTCATTTAAAGGGGGAGATTTTCTATTACCTTTTACTAATGGGTATCACATCCTATGGATGTAATTACCCTTGAAGACCACAATTCCTCTTAAAGCTACTTGCTATTTTTATACTTCTTAAGCATATAAGAATTGGGTGATCACTTCTTTTAGGGACAATCGATCTCATTAGCTAAAAACATGAGATGAAAACCATAACAAGAGGTAGAGGATTTGAAAATTATGTACTTTTATTACTTTTCTGAACTTAAATAAAAAATAATGTAATAACAATATCTATATTTCTTTTATCTATAAAATGTTTAATCAAGCTTATTAAAATAGCCTTATCTACCTGCATCATATTTGCATTTTATGATAATCACAACATGACATTAATGTAATAACATATATCCTTATTTAATCAAGGAAAATCTTAATTATATCTTAAAATCATGTCATCAATCAACTCTCGATTGTTTCTTGATTAACAATATTCTTTTAGCCCCTAATTATTTCATAGGATGCCATTTTTTAGTTTTGACCTTATTAGGGCACCCACTTTTAGCAAGGCTACCATTTTTTGGTTTTTGATTTGTACTGTTATTTTTCTCTTCTTTTTCTCTTTTATTTATCTTTATCCATAGAACTATTTTAATATACCCATGCTTATAAGCTCTTTGAACTCATTTTCATTGTAATATATAGGGATTGAGTGCCTCTTGGTAATATTTGCTTAAGGATAAATGGTTCTTCCTAATTTTGTTTGAACTTTCCCCTTTGATTAATTAAACTTAGCCTTATCTGTTTGAAGACCATCCCCCTTCCTTCAACTTGTGATTTTTCAGCCTTTTCTAAAGGCTCATGCCATGCTTTCCTAATAAACTTGATTGTCATCATTAGCCCTGAATTGCTTATTACCTAACAAGTTCAATTATTAGAACCTCTATTATGCCTAGACTACATTAGGAATCTTTGCTTCTATAGCAACTCTTAAAGACTGGAGTTCAATTTCTATTGGGAGTGTGACATTTATCCCATATACCATGGAAAATGGAATAGCACCCGTTGAAGTCTGAATAGTAGTTCTATATCCCTAAAGAGCAAATGGGAGTCTGTTAGCCCAATCTCTACAAGTTACAAAATTACACATTAATTTGAGGCACTTTTGAAGCATGATCTTATGGTCCCTAGTAGAGTTGCCATTGTTTGCATCCTTTCCTTTTTGAGGCTGGTTAAACTTGAATAACTAAAGGCTTAACCTAAATCTCACCTCCCTAGTCTTCAAAGAGAAAAAGGAAATTATTTGAATCTTAAGTCATTCCTATTAGATAAGCCTAGAAACAGTGAGTTAGGCATCATAAGTCATGAGTTCCCACCTAATGTGAGTTGGGAAATACCTTGTAAAGTCACAACTAAAGTGGTTTAAAAACCTATTTTTATTTGTACCTCAAATTTATATGGAATTTTAGATTAAATTTATAATTTTATCCTTTTTCTTAAGAAAGTTTAAAAATTAAAATGAAGCATTTAGTCAGATAAAAGGCATAGTGAAACATGCATATTTACAAAAGAAATACATGAAATTAAAGGAAAACAAACATGAAATCGGGTAAATGATTTCTTTTGAGAACTTTGGTTCTCGCATGACAATTTATGAAAAACAAATTACACCATTGCAACTTTTATTAAAGAAAATTCAAAACTTATTTTATTAGGAAAACACAAATTAATTAGGTATAAAATGATTTGATTATTTTTTTATAATGCATGAAAGTTATTTCCTACCTATTACATCATTCATGGAAAATATAAGAAAATAATGTGAATAAGAAATTCAATTAGATGGAAATTAACTAAAATACATTCTAACCAAAAAAAATAACACTACATTGAAATTGCCTAAAATTCAATTTTTCCATAAAAATAATAAATAATAATAATAATCAAAATAATCAAAAGTAAAAGAGACTAAAGAAAGAATGAAAATATTTTGAAATAAAAATAAACGAATAATAAAGAATTACTTTCACTGGTTGTTTGATAAAATGGTAGAAAGAAAGGTTAATTCAACTCTCAAAAGATAAAATAACTCACACAATAGCAAAACAGAACATTATTATGTATAATAGAATTAAAAGATAAATAGAATAATAATAAACGAACATAAAACAAATAATTAAATAAATGAAAAAACAATATGAATAAAACACAAGTAATAAGTTATCAAATTTAACTCGTTGATGGATAAAAGAAATAAAAATTAAATATCACCTCCCTAAATGATAGATAGATGAAAAAGAGGAAGAAAATAAAGAAGAAGAAAACTTTGGTGACCTACGAACTATAATTGCCTTTAAGAATGATCTCTGATTAATATGAGAGAAAAAGGCAAATAAACTCTTAAAAAAACTTTAAAAATAAGAAAAAATAGTGTTCAAAAAGTGTTTTTACATTTTTAGGTTTGCCCTTACTGAGAAAAGTCAACTCCTTAGACTGACACAAGATTCGTCTTTTATACATACAGATCGTGGTAGGAAATGGTCATTTTGGGGTAAGGTGAAGTGGCCATTTTATGGGCAAATGACCATTTTTGAGGGCCAAATGGCTAATTTGCCAAAAGAGGAATCTTGTACAAATTCTATCTCTTTGCCAAAATGGTGTTGCTTTGCAGAGGTGAAATGGTCATTCTAGCAAAGGCTAAAATGGTCATTCTATCAAAGACTGAAATGGCCATTTGTCTATCAATACAGTCGTATTAGGTGCATAACAACATAGTTTTATGCCTTAATAACCTAAAGTTTACAAATGTAATGTCTTTCAATTATAAAGCATTTTTTTCCTTCTCTTATGATTAAAATTAATCATGACTTTAAAATTTTGAGTGAAGAGATTTTTGAATCAAATGGTAACATTCCTATCTATTAGAATTTTTATCCTTTCTTCATCATTAGGCAACCAAAACACAGGAGCCCCAAAAACCCAATGTCTATAACTGTGCCCTTAATGAAGGTGTTATACAGGCATTACAACATTAAGGAAGTAACATGGTTATGTAAAGGTCTGATGAAAGAATAGTGTCTCTAGCTTTTTGAATAAATTAATTTGAATGACAAAAATCATTTAAGAGGGGAAAAGATGTAATGCCTGAGAATCTCGGTATTATGAATTATTTTTCCCATGAAGTGAAGAGTATTTCTCAAAACCTGAGTTACACTATTACCATTGGATGCAAGTATTATTTATAATATAATTTTGAGCAAAATTTGGAATGAAAACAGTAATTAAAATTGTTAAAAATAGAAGTAAATTTTTATGGATGTGTTTTGTGAGTAGCAACCTAGCTAAAGCTAAACCATAAAATATTGTGTTTTTCCTTAAAATGGCCTTGGAATGTTACAACCTAATATTCAAATATTCCAAATGGTCCATTGGTAATAGATTTGGAATTTTTGAATATCAAGCAGTATATTTTTAAAATCAA